>SNQJ01S0018640.1:0-14980 GCA_010110895.2 Picea sitchensis | reverse complement strand
AAGTGAGTGTAGCCTCACATGTGTGTGTTGTTTTCTAATATTTAAACTTTATGGAAATAAGAGAAATAACTATAAAAGGTTCTCCAACAACATTTTGAAAGAATACAACTTGAAACTATTTTGCCTTATGCTAACGAAAGATGAAGATCCTCATACCACCCAATTCCTACATTTGCGGAAGCTAGGATTTCTCTCATTGCATTGTCACTAAATAACATCGATGGAAAATTAAGTTTGGATTCTCATATTTCAAGGCATTCCTGCAAAATATTTGTCCTCGACACACAAAAGTAGCTGCCAAAAAATGGTAAATTAATTGCAACTGTTGGTATTTCCAAGAAATATATATCAGGATACTTGATGCATTTATATGAGAGAGTGATTTTCTTCATTGGTTTCATTTATGATGGATGAGTTCCCAACAATGATTGATATTGGGTTCTGTTATTGCACAAACTATTGGTTGGGACAAGCCCGACCCAACCCATGAGATGGCTATAACTGTGGGAGAGTCTACCCACTTTCATATTAGATAAACCCTACCCTCTCTTTAGTGAAGGAAAAATCCTACACAAGGGGGGAATACTGAGTGACCGTAGGGGGATTACAATGAGATAATGATGAAATAATAAGAAAACCCATATGGTCAAAGGTAGGATAGGATTTGAGGCTCGAAAAAGAGGTATTGGAAGGTGGGAGATGGTTTTCAAGGTTGTATCCCTGCAAAACAATGTTAGAACACCAAAAAAAGACAATATGTTGCAATATAAGCCTCAAAACCTAAGGGGAATCAACAATATAAGATTTTTGTCCTAGAATTGCAACATATATCAGATTTATATCAGCAATAATAAAGTTATTACAACGACACAATTAACCATCAAAAATTTATTGGACAATGAAGCACTAAACATGTAGGCAATTGTCCAAGAAAATGAGACCAAACTCCATTGTATTCAAGACGATGAAACTCCATGTAGGGGTTTTATACTTGGATCAAGAACGCTGGCAGTGGTGGCAGTGTCATAATAAATTTTATCCATGACCTCCCAATTGGAACTTGTTATCCAAAGAAGTTTGTGCCTGTTTTGATAGGGAATCACAATTTTTGGGCCGACTCACTAAGCTGCACCAAACTGGATCTGTCACAGACTTCATCATGAAATTTGAACAATTGGATATTCATCTTGAGGGCTTATCTGATGAATTTTACCTKGAATGTTTATYAGTTGTCTAAAATAAGCTATCAAGGCTCATGTGAACATGCATCATCCTACTACCTAGTTCCAGGCATGCTGATTAGCTAGGGAAGCAAATACCATCCTCCAGGTGCCATCCCTGAAGGCTCCATTTACCACCCKTCCTCGCCTAGGGGATACCCCTTCTTTGACACAAACTTTGAAGGTCCAAAATGTCTCCCTCGCTGAAATGGCGGAACGTCGCAAGCAAGGCCTTTGCTACTATTGTAATGAAAAGTATGCACCATGGCATAAATGTAGAGAACAAAAGTTCTTCCAGATTAATGCCTCAACTTCCTCTTCCTATGACGACATCCCATCAGATGAGGTTTTAGAACAAGAGGAAACTCAACCAAGTGATCCTGTCGAAGATACAATTATCACACCTATGGAATCTATGGACCCGATCATCTCACTTCATGCACTCTCAAGTATTTCATCCCCATAGACATTGAAGATCAAGGGCTACATTAAACATAGGCCGATTGTGGTTTTGATTGATAGTGGTAGCACCCATAATTTTATTCATCGCAGGATCACTGATGAGATCCATTGCTTTGTCCTCCCTGTTTCTAATTTTCAAATCCTCATCGCTAATGGTGGTACTATGAAGTATGGGGGTTGATGTGAGAATGTCAAACTCCAAATGGGTGATTACCATCTGAAAACCCACATGTTCTCTATTTCCATGGGTGGTTGTGATATCATATTAGGCATGGAATGGATTCACACTCCGGGGCCGATGAAAATGGATTATCAAGATTTATATATGAGCTTCACCAAAGAAGCTAACCCCTATACTCTCAGGGGTCTCCAAGAGGGATCTCCTGAAATCATCATCTCTCACAGGATGGAAAAACTCTTGAAGAAAGGCCACCATGGTGTGATTTCTCAATTTAATTCCATCCACGTCACTGGACATGCCTCTCAGGTAGTTACTCCTAGCCTGCAACTCATCTTGGACAAGTACCCCAAGATATTTGAGATTCCTACAACCTTACCTCCTTCCAGGGGCGAGCATGATCATAACATCCCTCTCCTTCTGGGATGTCGACCCCCCAATGTATGTCCCTACAGATATCCCTTTGCTCAAAAAAATGAAATAGAAAATATGGTACAAGAATTATTGAAGGCGGGGGTAACTATCCCTAGTACTAGCCCATATTATTCACCAGTGGTGATGGTTTTAAAGAAAGAAGGTACTTGACACATGCGCCCTGATTTTCGTGCCATGAATAAAATGACCATCAAAGACAAATTTCCCATTCCTGTCATTGATGATTTGTTGAATGAACTACAAGGTGTCTGTGTATTCACCAAATTAGACCTTCGCTCCGGTTATCACCAAATCCGTATAACGAAGGAGGCATATATTCTAAAGACTGCTTTCAGAACTCATGAGAGACATTATGAATTCTTGGTCATGCCCTTTTTCCTTTGCAATGATCCATCCACCTTCCAAAGTCTCATGAATAAGCTATTGAAACCTTACCTTCATAAGTTTGTCTTGGTTTTCTTTGATGACATCCTCATTTATAGCCGCACCTAGGATAACCATCTTCTTCACGTGGACAAAGTCCTTCAATTACTACAAGAAAACCAATTGTTTGTCAAAAACACCAAATGTTCATTTGGCGCCAAAGAAGTGGAATACTTGGGGCATATTTTCAGCCGATATGCAGTAAAAGTGGACCGGTCTCACCGGTTATTACAGGAAATTTGTCAACCATTATGGAAAATGTTCCAGGCCCTTGACTGAACTCCTTAATAAGAATGATTTCATTGGACACCTGCTGTTGAGAAAGCCTTCACATAGTTAAAGAGGGCCATGTGCACTACCCCTATCTTAGCATCTCCTGACTTCAACAAAACCTTTATGGTGGAATTAGATGCTTTCGACACAGGTATAGGTGCAGTTCTCACCCAAGATGGTCGAACCTTGACATTTACTAGCCAAGCGTTGAGTGGTCGCAATCTGGGCTGATCTACATATGAAAAAGAAATGATGGACATTCTCCATGAGGTGCACACCTAACGACCATATCTCTTGGGACATCATATTCAGATTAAAATAGATCACCATAGCCTAAAATATTTTTTGGATCAACGACTATCATCCCCAGAAAAAAATAAGTGGATGACATAAATGTTGGGTTATGATTATGAAATCATATACAAAAGGGAAAATATAACATAGTAGCAGATGCATTGTCAAGACAACATGAGGAGGATGGCTCCCTCTTTTCTTTATCCTTACCTGTCCCTGATTGGATTGAAGAAGTGTGCCAAGAGTGGCTAATGCACCAGACTACCTCCAAATTAATTCAACTTCTTCATGAGGACCCTAATCCTCCCACTAGCTACTCTTGGTAGCATAATATTCTCTGATATAAGGATCACCTAGTTATATCACCCTCCTCAACACTCAAGCCCAATATCTTAAATGAGTTGCACTCTTCAGCTATAGCGGGTCATTCGGGCTTCCAAAATAAATATGCTCGTGCTTGTCGTTCATTTTTTTGGGCAGACATGAAGGAAGATATACTTCAATTTGTCACAAAATGTGAGGTGTGCCAAAGTAATAAAGGTGAAACATTCAAGTCTTCAGGTGTCCTACAACCCTTACCCATTCCATCTTCTCCGTGGACAAAAATCTCCATGGATTTTATAGTGGGCCTTCCTAAAGCCAGGAACAAGTATGTCATCATGGTGGTGGTTGATCACCTCTCCAAGTATGCTCATTTTTTTTCCCTTACCTCACCCTCTCACACCAACACTCGTAGCACAAGTCTTACTTGATCAAATTTCCAAGCTACATGGCATGCTAACCTCTATCGTTACCCAACTTTCACCAGCACATTTTGGCAAGAGTTTTTTAAATTGTAGGGCACCAAACTAAACACGAGCACAACTTATCACTCCTAGTCTGACAGCCAAACAAAAGTAGTCAACAAATGTTTGGATACCTACTTGTGTTTTTTTGCTTCATACAAACAACACCAGTGGGTGCAGAGGCTTCCCTTGGAAAAATAGTGGTACAATACTTCCTATCATACGACCACTAAAATGACCCCATATGAAGTGGTGTATGGAGAAATGCCATTGAAAGTCATTACCTATATTCCTGGCACATCCAAGGTCCAATATATTGATACGATATTTCAAGGTCATACAACCACTCTAGTGGCTCTGAAGGATAACCTCCACATGGCCCAAAATCGCATGAAGAAATACACAGACCTACATCATTCAAAAAGGGTTTTTTAGGAAGGGTTTTTCTCAGGATCCAAACTTACAAGAAAACATCTCTCAAAGATCAGGGACATCACAAATTTGCACCTAATTTTTATGGGCCCTACCATATCATCAAGCGTATTGGTTATGTAGCTTACAAATTGGCCCTTCCTTCTACTTCCAAAATCCATCCGGTGTTCCATGTTTCCTGTTTGAAGAAAGTGGTGGGAAAAAATTGTAGAGTCCAAACCATCCTGTTGGAATTAGATGAAGAAGGTTACCTGTGGCTCCAACCAGAAGAAGTCCTCAATAACCGTGAACATTAGTTGCATGGCCTCACTATCAAGGAAGTGTTGATCAAGTGGAAAAACACAACACTAAAGGAGGCGACCTAGGAACCCACAACCATACTTCAGTAGTTTCTGCACCAACAACCTTGAGGACAAGGCTGCTTTTGAAGGGGGAGGGAATGTTAGGATCCGATCCTAACCCCTCTCCATGGGTCATTAGTTAGAAGGATATGTTTTCTATTTAATAAAGGCCGACATTAGTTACTAATCATGTGTTGGTTCTATGTGCTTTCTGCAAAGCACTATCTGTCTCACTGCCTGAGAGTATGTCCTCTATTTTTTCTGCAACTGTTCCTTCTGGAACTAGAACTCTGCACCCACAACTGCTATTTATGAAGCTAAGAATGACTGCTCCATTCCCACTGTAACAACTACATTATGAGAGTAGCTCCTCTACTCTATCACGACAACAACTTCATGTGAAACTAAGAGTGGCTCAATAATTGATACTAAAAGTAGCTCTTCTTATTTCATGGAGGTAAATCTATCTGCTGTAGTCATGTCTTCATGGCCCGACTCATATACTGCACCAATTGGCACTAGAGATAAATCAATCTCAAATACAGGGTTTTTCATACGCGATCCCTCTGAATATCATTCTATGTTGGCTTATTTTAATGAATCATGTTAGTTCTATATATAGTTTTCTAATTACTGGAGAAAGTGTCTCGTCATAGTCTTATCCCTCTTTCTAGGAGAATTCTTTGGACACAAATCAGGCTTATGAGTCTCTATGAATGGTCCTGGGAAGGCTTCTCCTCAATAGATCATGAGGGTTGAATCCCCCTGAACTCTAGCTCCTTTTGAGCTAGTACTTGGTGGGGCCGCCTGCCTCACCACTGATTGAGCCATCTGTTTCTCTTGATATGGTTCGTCAATGCTATATATATATCTATATATATTTTTTTCATTTTGTAAATTGTCACGGGATCATATTGGTCTCTTCTTGGTTAATGCAATGGTTTTGGGTAGGCCCTTCTGGCTCTACTAATTTTTTTCTGCTCCCTTTGAGCCTTGATTTCTTCCGAGTCTACAAAAACTTCAGAGTCTCTACAAGATATACTTGGTGTTGAATACCAAGTCTTAATAAGAAAAGATGAGTTAGACTTCAAACGAATTCTACTTCCTGTCATGGTGGCTTCATTATCCATTGACCAAGTCTAATGTGAGTTCTATTCTAATGTTCGATCATCTTTGGAGCCTTCAACTCCTTACAATCAATCTCCATATGAGATACTCTGTATCTCGAAAAGTAGTTTTTTCTTCATCTTCTTTGGTACATGGATGTATATGATCATGTATACAACTTGGATAGTCTTCTCCATGTCTCATGTAATATGTTTCCTCCTGCAACTATCACTATATATCCCTCATGGTTATCACCTGTGATCTGCCCGAAACAAGAACAACAAGGGAAAAAAAATAGACAAGAATAATACACTTTATAATAATAATAAAAGAAATAGTGAGAACAATCGTCACAGTAGCTCCTTCAGATCTATCACTTGTGACCTACTTGAAACAAGGGTAAAAAGTAAGAAATACAATAATAAGGAATGAGAGAAACACTCTTCTATTGTTGTGATCAATCATTCCTCCATGGTAACCTGGAAACAAAACAAGAAGTTTATCCTAGAGGAGATGTTAGTTATATCTAGTAAATGATTACTGTAAGCATTTATCTCAATAGTGCTCACATGCTACCAAGTATTCAATAATAAAATTTTCAAATATTTTCTATCACAACTATAGCGTTTACTTGTATTGTGGCAGTTATCAAGCTTGATATGTCCAATTTTGAATCTTATCAATTTAATCAATCAAAATTGGAACCTGGAGTCTTGTCCTCAAGAATGAGTTTTGTTTCTTTTCTTTCGAGTCTCCTTCTCTCAAGATGACAAGTATTCTCTTCAACCTGTTCTCTGTACTAAGATAATATGCTATCTTAATAGAAATATGAATTAGGGAATAAAATCTATAATCTCAACTTTAATCAATCTAATACTTTGACTTTAATTTTGACCAATGGTTAGTATGATAACTTCAATAGATCAAAATGCAACCTGGATATTCATAAGATTACAATAATGCCATGAAAAGTAGAGTCATATCAAATTAATAAAACATGAGGTGGATATTTTCTCTAAATGTGCCGGATATTAGATCCTTCTGGATCTATGATTGTTGCTTATACAAAAGATCTTTTCTCCTACAAGTACCCTTAAAATAATGATACAGTTTAAACATATGTAAGTACATACCTCTGACAACATCGGTAGGTAGTGGCACTATTCGACAACAACGACAAGAAATAACGAAACTTTAAAACTTCAAAGGTTCTTCAACTTGTAACTTAAAGTTAGCTAGATATTTTCTAGGGTAAGGCACCCTAGGACAATAAAGATCAGTCCCAACACTTCACAAAAAATTTGACTGCAACTAGAGTTGGCATTGCAACTGGTGTTGCAACTGGCATGAAGGAACTGACACTGCAACTGCAACTGGTGTTGCAAATGGCATGAAGGAACTGACATTGCAACTGCAATTGATACTGCAACTACAATTGGTACTGCAACTGCAACTACAATTTTATGAGGAAACCCTAATTTTTCAAACTTCAAATTTCATAATTTTGAACTAGGGACTAGATGCACCCTCCTAGAGTGAGTTCCTAGGTGTGGTTACTTTCTCCAACGTCCTCCTCAAACAAGGAAAACATCACACTTAGGGTTTATGTAGAAACCTTAATTCTGCAGTAGCTGCAATATTGAAAACTAGATTGTGAGTTGGTCTCTTTTAGGCCTGCTCTGATACCGTGTTCAAGTTTTTACTTATATAGCTAGGAATTATGGTTCTTCTTTATTATTACAATCATTTGGCACAATAGCTGCATAAATAAGATCACTAAAAGAGATACAATCACAGAAACAATAGAGACACACATATTATCCTTGGAAAACCTCATGGGGGAGAAAACCCAACAAAACTTCCTCATTATAGACAGATCAAAGACCAACACCATTTAACCAGGAAATACCAAGAGATAGACCAAAAACCCTCCTTGACGTCACCCCCAGTTGCAACAACTTCTCCTCCAAGACTTGCACATTGTAGAGCTAGTTGGTGTGTGTGTCCAAATGAGGCACTAGCCTCTCTTATAAATAGTGGTTTGGCCAGCCTATAATTAGGTTTGGGCTGACCTATCACTTTACAGTCTTAATTTACAATTAACTGTCAAGGAACAATAGGGACGACTTTTACTAAGGCACACTAGGTCCTAATTAAATATAATATAATAATATTATTCAACTCTCTCTCAGGTAGAATATTCTTCGAAGTTACAATAGTTCAACACTCCCCCTTAACATGAAGGGTATTCCACTAACAACATCAATAACAATTGACTGGACTCAATACACCATCAAGAGGAGGGGACATCGTCATTAACATCGGGAACACTCTCGTTCATATCTATAGGTCATCGAAAGTTTTTCTCATCGTCAACATCAGTAGAAACTGAACATCATCATCATCTGCAACATGGAGCTGGAGTAACATAATCATCATCAACAACATGAAGCTGAAACATCAACATCAACAACACGAAGCTGGAATAACATCACCATCATCAACAACATGTAGCTAGAACATCACCATCATCAACAACATGTAGCTAGAACATCAACATCATCAACAACATGAAGATGGAACATCAACATCATCAATATAATGAAGATGGAACAACAACATCATCAACAACATGAAGCTGGAACATCAACATCATCAACATCATGAAGATGGAAAAAAACATCAAAAACACAAAGCTGGAACATCAACATCTATATGTGGCAACATAATGAGGCAGGTGCATCAACAAAAAAATCTGTGGTGCTCTGACAGACCATCCTTACCGGACCTTCGAGATCTTCCCAGGAATCATAATATTCCCTAGGATATAAAATCCTAAAAATCTACCACGTGGTACTCTGAAAGACCATCCTTACCGGAACTTCGGGATCTGCCCAAGAATCATAATATTCCCTAGGATATAAAATCCTAAGTGAGCTACCACTATTGAACACAACTGGCATATACATGCACAAGTACTCTGCCAGACCATCCTTACCGGACCTTTGACATTTGTCCAGGGATGATTAGTCCCCTAGGATATAAAATCCTAACTGAGCTAACCGCTGTTGGTCAGGATACCATAGTATCATCAACATCACTCCCCCTTTCAAGGGAGGTCCTTTAGAACTACACCAAGCTTGTCTCAGAAGTACTCAAACTTCACATGAGACAGAGGCTTAGTCAACACATCTGAAACTTTCTCATTCGTGCCAACATATTGGAGCTTTATAGATCCCTTCTGCACCATGTCATGAATGTAGTGATATTAGATCTCTATGTTCTTCGTCTTATCATGGAACACTGGGTTCTCTGTCATCTTTATGCAACTCTGGTTATCACAGAGAATCATGGTAGCTTCCATATCCAGATCGAACGAACCTGTCAACAACTTTTGAAGCCATATGGCTTCACAACTGGCGGAACATGCTGTAATGTATTCCACTTCTACCGTGTTGGGAACAATACTAGACTACTTCTTGCTTTGCCATGAAGTCATGGCTGACCCCAAACTGAAATAATATCCTGAAGTGTTTTTTCTTTCTGATGCATTTCCAGCCTAATCTGAATCAGTATAGCCATACAATCTGAAGTCACAGTCTCCAGTATAACAAAGGCCATAGTCCAACGTACCCTTAAGGTATCTCATCACATGATTTGTAGCTACAAGGTGAACACGTCTAGTCTCCACCAAATACTGACTCAAGGTGTTCACATCAAAGCATATATATGGTCTGGTATTTATCAAATACATCAATGAACCAATCACATGTTTGTATAGAGTAACATCAACTATTTCTGACAAAGTGTCAGCCAACAAATTTAGATTCTTCTTCATAGGAGTGGACATGGATCTACAATCCATCATTTCAAATCTCTTCAAAATTTCCACAACATAATTTCCTTGACTAAGGAAAATCTCTTCTGGGCTCTTCCATACTTCAAGACCTAAGAAATAATGCATGAGGCCTAGGTCCTTCATTTCAAATTTTGCAGAAAGATTCTTCTTACACTCTATGATGAGATTTTATTCATCTGTCAAGAATAAGTCATTTACATATAGCAGAAATATAACTTGTCCATCATTCTTAATATTGAAGTAAAGTTTGGGATCAACTTTTCTCTTGGTAAAGCCCAAGCTCATCATAAAACTATCAATCCTGCCATACCAAGCTCTTGGAGCTTGCTTCAACTTGCATACATGAGTCTTCTTGTTTTGTACTTCGAAACCAAATTTTTACATCACATTGTACCAACCTGGTACACTTGCTCAACTGCAACTCAATCAACATAATCATGTGTTGGTTCTATGTGCTTTCTGCAAATCACTATCTGTCTCACTTCCTAAGAGTATGTCCTCTACTTTTTCTGCAATTGTTTCTTCTGGAATCAAAACTCTGCACCCACAATTGCGATTTCTAAAGCTGGGAGTGACTACTCCATTCCCACTCTAACTGATTCATTCTAAGAGTAGGTCTTCTACTCTATCACAACACCAACTTCATCTGAAACTGAGAGTGGCTCAATAACTTATACTGAAAGTAGATCTTATTTTTTCATGGAGGTAACTCTATCTACTGTAGTCATGTCTCCATGTCCCAACTCATGTATTGCACCAACTGGCACTGGAGATAACTCAATCTAAAATACAGTGATTGTCATACCTTTTCCCTCTGAATATCATACTGTGTCAGCTTATTTTAATGAATCATGCTAGTTATATATATATACTTTTCTGATTACTGGAGAAAGTGTCTCGTCACAGTCTTCTCCCTCTTGCTAGGATAATTCTCTAGACACAAATTGAGCTTATGCATCTCTATGAATGGTTCTGGAGATTCTCCTCCTCCTTACTGGATCGTGAGGGTTGACTCCCCCCCTAAAATCTAGCTCCTTTTGAGCTGGTACTTGGTGTGGTCGTTTGCCTCACCACTGATGGAGCCATCTACTTCTCATGATATGGTTCATCAATGCTATATGGTTTTTCTTTTTCATCCTGCAAAGTGTCACAGGACCATATTGGTCTCTTCCTGGTTACTACAATGGTTCTGGGTAGGCCCTTTTGGCTCTACTAATTTTTTTCTTCTCCCTTTGAGCTTTGATTTCTTCCGAGTCTACAAAAATTTCAGAGTCTCTGGAGGATATACTTGGTGTTGAATACCAAGTATTAATACGAAAAGATGAGTCAAACTTCAAACAAATTCTACTTCCTGTCAAGGTGGCTTCATTATCCATTGACCAAGTCTAGTGTGAGTTCTATTCTAATTTTTGATCATCTTTGGAGCCATCTGCTCCTTACAATCAATCTCCATATGAGATACTCTGTATCTCAAAAAGTAGTTTTTTCTTCATCTTATTTGGTACATGGATGTATACGGTCATGTATACGACTTGGATAGTCTTCTCCATGTCTCATCTAATATGTTGCCTCCTGCAACTGTCACTATATCTCCCTCGGGGTTATCACCTGTGAACTGCTCGAAAAACGAACAACAAGGGAGAAACAATAGACAAGAATAATACTCTTTATAATAATAATAAAATCAACAGTGAGAATGATCGTCACAGTAGCTCCTTCAAAGCTATCACTTGTAACTTGCTTGAAACAAGGGTAAAAAGTAAGAAATACAATAATAAGGAATGAGACAAACACTCTTCTAGTGTTGTGATCAATCATTCCTCCATGGTAACCTGGAAACAAAACAAGAAGTTTCTCCTAGAGGAGATGTTAGTTATATCTAGTAAATGATTACCATAAGCATTTATCTCAATAGTGCTCACATGCTACCAAGTATTCAATAATAAAACTTTTCAAATATTTTCTATCACAACTATAGTGTTTACTTGTAATGTGGCAATTATCAAGCTTGATATGTGCAATTTTGAATCTTATCAATTTAATCAATCAAACCTAGAACGTGGAGTCTTTTCCTCAAGAATAAGTGTTGTTGCTTTTCTTCTGAGTCTCCTTCTCTCAAGATGACAAGTATTCTCTTCAACCTATTCTCTGTACTAAGATAATATGATATCTTGACATAAATTTGAGTTAGGGAATAAACTCTATAATCTCAAATTTAATCAATCTAATACTTTGACTTTAATTTTGACCAATGGTTAGTATGATAACTTCAATAGATCAAAATGAAACCTGGATATTCATAATATTACAATAATTCCATAACAAGTAGAGGCATATAAAAGTAATCAAATATGGGGTGCATAGTTCCTCTAAATGTGCTGGATCTGAGATCCTTCTGGATCTATGGTTGTTTCTTATACAAAATATCCTTTCTCCTGCAAGTACATACCTCTGACAACATCGACAGGTAGTGGCACCATCCGGAAGCAACGCCAAGAAATAATGAACCTTTAAAACTTCAAAGGTGCTTCAACTTGTAACTTAAAGTCAGCTGGATATTTTCTAGGGTAAGGTGCACTAGGACAATAAAAATCAGTCCCAACACTTCGCAAAAAATTTCACTACAACAGGTGTTGCAATTGGCATGAAGGAATTGACACTGCAACTACAACTGATACTACAACTGCAACTGATGCTGCAACTGGTACTGCAACTGATGCTGCAACTGGTACTGCAACTTAGGGTTTTATGAGGAAACCATAAATTTTCAAACTTCAAATTTGGAATTCTAATCGAGGGACTAGATGCACCCTCCTAGGGCGAGTTCCTAGGTGTGGTTACTTTCTCCAACGTCCTCCTTAAACAAGGAAAACTTCACACTTAGGGTTTATGTAGAAACCCTAATTCTGCAGTAGCTGCAATACTGAAAACTAGATTGTGAGTTGGTCTCTTTCATGCCTTCTCTGATACCATGTTGAAGTTTTTACTTATACAACTAGCAATTACGGTTCTTCTTTGTTATTACAATCATTTAATATAGTAGTTGCATAAATAATATCATTGAAAGAGAGACAATCACATAAATGATAGACACACATATTATCCTAAGAAACCCTCATGGGGGACAAAACCCAACAAAACTTCCTCAATATAGATAGACCAAAGAACGAACAAAAGATCCTCCTCTACTCCTTCAATAGGAAGATTAGTGCACCACTTAACCAAGAAATACCAAGTTATAGACCATAAACCCTCCTTGACATCACCCCTAGTTGCAACAACTTCTCCTCCAAGACTTGCACATTGCAGAGCTGGTTGGTGTGTGTGTCCAAATGAGGCACTGGCCTCTCTTATAAATAGTGGTTTGGCCAAACTATAATTAGGTCTGGGCTGACTTGTCACTTTACCCTCTTAATTTACAATTAAGGGACGAATTTTACTAAGGCACAATAGGGCCTAATTAAATATAATATATTAATATTATTCAAATCTCGCTCAGGTAGAATATTCTTCGAAGTTACAATATTTCAACAGTATAATCCCTCTTAGCTTAAGTAAGATGGATAAAGAAGGTTTTCTTATAGTTGTTGGATTATTTATTGAACCTCCATGTTCTGAAAATTCTTGCAATTTACTCCTCTCTTCTAACCATGAGTTGGTTTTGAAAGATACTTCATATTCTCATATTTTGTAGGAGAAAAACAACAACGTTGATAATTTCACTCAAGGAGAAGAAATAAATGTACAAGAAATAACACTTTTAGCACAACAATCCACTTTTTTCTTGGAAGAGGAAAACAATGTTTAGGAAGAAGGTGTTGATTGTGAAACCATTCCTAGTGTGGAGCCTACCGATTCACAATCAATCACCAATGTGCTTAAGGAAGAGGAAATACCATTCAAAGAAGCACCATTTGGAAATGTTTCTTGTTCAAGAGAGGCTTTTCATTCTCTTAATTCTTCTATTTATTATCCTATTCAAATAAAATCTATAGGGCATGTTATCGCTCAGTTTGTAGTCTAGGTCAGGTAGCTTAAAAGTAAAGGTCAAACTGGCGTAACAGGAGCTTCCCCACCCACTGTCACCTCGATGGGGGGCTCTTTCTATTTAGGGTGGCTAATCCCAAGGGAGACATCCCTGACAATCTGGGGTTTTGAAAGGCAAAGGGTTTAAAGGATCAAGGTAAGTTTTCCCTTTCACAGATTACCGCCAAGAAGATAGTAAAAAATAAGGTATTCCACAGAAAAAGCACCTGTTTGCGAGACAAGACAACCATAAAACTAAAATGTGCAATAGTGGTTAGTATTTCATAAATCAATGACTATCAATATTTAATGAGCATAAATAGCAGTAATTATTGACGAAGTCAATGATTGCAAAAATGATTATGACTTGTAATATTACTTCTCAATAACACTGGAAATGATATAGCATTAATATAGATAACCAACCCTTGAATTAACACAATGCTTTAGATATCATCAAATGCTCACATATGATAGACTTGCTGCGTCACTATACTAAGGGTGACGTCAACGTTATTCTAGGGTTAGTTTGGTAGACAATGAGGTGGACGTTTTGCAAAAAAGGCCAATGAATATTATCTACACATCAATGCCTATCATTAGATGACCTAGCTGCAACTTTTATACCAGCCAAGAGCTTAAACCAGGCATGACGCCATCATCAAATTAGGGTTAGTGAGACGTTAGGGTTAGTAGGGTTTCATATTTAAGAGATTTGAGAGTGTTATTTTAGCACAAAAAGCTCAACGTTGGATAATTAGACTAGTGCCTTAGGGTATAATGGAGTCAAGGAGCAAGTGCTAGGTCTCGGGAGAATCTAAATTCAAGGACAAGAGAGTTAGGTTTTCTAGTGCTGCAATGGTAGGGCCACAAAGTCAAAACCCTAAGGGGAGGAGGCTCATTCCGGTGTTGCTTAAGCAAGGCCTCATGCTCCTCCCTCTTTCCTTAAAAATCCTTGGCAAAAAACGACTAGCTTCAAAACATAAATCTAGGGATGAAAACTGTTGCAAAGACAAGGCCTTTCAAACCCTAAAGGTCAAAACCCTAGGTGTAAACTCAATTAGGCCTAGGACGTCTTCCTTCTTCAATTTATGTTTCAAAACTAACTCAGAAAAAGGGGAACTAGTGTAGCAACGACTAGGCTA
>SNQJ01S0018639.1:236175-254246 GCA_010110895.2 Picea sitchensis | reverse complement strand
AAGTAAGGAGAATAGTGAGATGGGTGGAGATTTTTGGTGCAGTTAATGATGGGAGTACAAGATGAACTAAATTCTTGGCATCTTATTTGTTTATATTATTAACACTATTGTTAATTTCAATGCAGTTTCTTATATGCTAATTGGAATAATGGAACTATTGTTTGGTCAAAGCATAAGTAGTGGTTGGATGAACTAAATTCTCAGGCCCCTTATTTGTTTATATTATTAACACTATTGTCAATTTCAATGCAGTTTCTTATACACTCATTGGAATAATGGAACTATCGTTCGGTCAAAGCATATGTAGTGGTTGGTAATTGTTTGGTCAAAGCATATGTAGTGGTTGGATGAACTAAATTCTCAGACATCTTATTTGTTTATATTATTAACACTATTGTCAATTTCAATGCAGTTTCTTATACGCTAATTGGAATAATGGAACTATTGTTTGGTCAAAGCATATGTAGTGGTTGGTAATTGCTGCTATTTGTTTATATTATTAACATTATTGTCAATTTCAATTCAGTTTCTTATATGCTAATTGGAATAATGTAACTATTGTTTGGTCAAAGCATATGTAGTGGTTGGTAATGCTCAGCAATTGTTAATTTGGTAGTGAGGCCTTGGTTGATCTATGATTTGGTAGTGCCGCAATGGTTAGTGTTGGTGATGTATTCTTGAACTGTTGTTTGGTCAAATCATGTGTACTAGTTGGCAATGCTCATCAATCACTGATTTTGGAGGTGTGGCCATGGTTAGTCTATGATTTGGTAGTGCCACAATGGTTAGTGTTGGCAATGTGTTCTTTAAGCCTAGTTTGAATGGATAGCCCACTATAGGAAATTCCACAATAACAAAATATCCCATTAACCCCTTCTTGATAGAGAGAAGGAATTAGTGTTTTAGAGTTTTAAGGAGTTTGAAGATTGCTCGAATTTTATCATTGACAGATTGAATTTGTATTTTAGAGTTTTAATGAGTATGAAGATTGCTCTGATGTTTTTTTTCTCAAGATTTTAGCAATTTTGTGAATGGTTCCTTGAACAATGGAGAGCAACGTCTTGGGTATTCATAATTTAGGTACTAGGAGGACGAGTTTTAGGATGGCTAACTGGCTAACTTTATGGAATGCTCTATTGATTTCAAATAGACATTTGTTATAAGAGGGTTTTTTTCTTTATCAAGGTGATATTGGACAAAGATGTGGAGGTCTCAAGTAACTAAGATGTTAAGAACACCATATTGCTGGGCCGCATGGTGATGGGAATTAGCATATGGGTAAGAATTGGGATTTTTTCCCTGTACACTTATTGAGATAAGAGACATTGCAACTTTGGGTGACTGATCTAGAAATGGTAGAGAATGGTCTTTTTCTGTGCCCATGGTAAATTGAATGTTTTTGGAAACACTATTCAGATGATTAAAAAAATGGTCTAGTCTTTCATGCCCATATGGTCAAATAACAAAGGTGTCATCGATAAATCTCTTCCAACATTTAGGTTCAAGCGGGGCACTTGCTAAAGCTATTTTGTCAACATGTTCCATGAATAAATTTGCTATGACAGGGGAAAGGAGTGATCTCATGGCCAGTCCTTAAGTTGGATCATTGAATTCTCCCTGGAAATTGAAAAAAAAATGATGGGAGAAAGATTTTGATGAGAATGGTATTATCAGTATTGACAAGGTTAGCACTGACAAGGTTTGGAAGGACTTTTGAGGACTTCTTTGACAAGTATTTCAGTGAATAAGGAGACAACCTCAAAACTAATGTGAAGGTCATATTCATCTATCTGAAGGTCATGGGTGAAGTCCAAGGAGTCTTTGATGAAGGAAGAAATTTGACCAACAAAGGGTTGCAGAGGTTTGTCTAAAAAGCTCACAAGACTAAGAAAATTTTAAGATTTTTGCTATTGCACTAAGTTAAAGATCCCATGGTTATTCTGTGTTGTGCATGTAAATTCGGCTACATCATAATAGAAAACTCCTTTTTATTTACCAAAAAACGCATCAGGTATTGATTGGGATAGAGACAGATAAGTGATCTGGTTTCTCTACCTTGCAAAACTTCCAAAAGGAAATTAAAATATACTAGTAGGAACACTTCAAAAGACTTCAGAACTTCCAAATTTTGCATGTAGGAACTATGAATATATTCAATCATAGTAGCCCCTTTGTATCTCTTTCCGTTAAAGAGAAAACCTGAAAAACAGAGTAAATGTAACTGCAGTTTAAGCTACCGGCAGGAAGGCGGCTAGATTTGAAAGTGAAAGATATGGCAAGATGTATTTCTTTTGTTCCGATGGATGTATGCTCATCCCTTAATACTGTTCGCATCTTGTAGAATGGTACTTCGGCAATAGTGGGCTCGTGATTTTCCAGCGCCGGATCAAATTTAGACTGGCCAAATGGTCAAGAATCTATAATTAATTAAATACTTGATAAATAGTTCTAAGTGATTTACAATTTAATAAAGCTTTTCAATATTTTAAATGAAAATCCGACTTTTCTAGGTGTTTCCTTCATTGTTATAATACCTCAATGTTTTTAACTCATCCAGTATGAACACCGTCGACAGATCTTCAATGCTTTTAACTCATCCAGTATGAACACAAAAGGCAACTAAGTAGCTTTAATGATAATAGCATCTTTGTTATGTGTATCAAGTTCATTATTACCAACTAATGCAATTAACAAGTCCTGTTTCTTAAAGGTAGTTAAGAGGTCGAGAACATTGATTAGAATGACATAAAACAACAGCGTATTATTACCAACTAATGCATTTAACAAGTCCTGTTGCTTAAAGATAGTTAAGAGGTCGAGGACATTGATTAGAATGACATAAAACAACAGCGTATCTTTGCCCTCAAGAGGCATTCATTATCCATCTCAAAGACCAAAAGTAAAGAGAATTGCAACATTTCAAATGTTGCCAATCATGCAAAAGTACATAAAAGAAGAATGAATTTATATGTTATTGATTGGCAAGATATCAACTGCAGGCAGCCAATCATTGCCTTCTACGTTCGGCTATTTATATGTAACTCCCGTGTTTTGAGGAGCATCGAGAGAATAATTTACAGAGCCTGCTACCTAATGTCCATCATACATTCTCAAAGTACGAAAAAATAAATGATGCAATAGTAATATCCAATTCACAGAGAAACTTCTTTCTCCCAACTCTTACAATGTTTCTCTGCCTTCGCACTAGCTTTGCCCCTAATAGAGGGTACATCTGCACCTTATTGTCATATACCTCCAATAAGGTAGTATACTCATTTCATGCTTGCATAAATTGTGAACAAGTTGGATTTGAATCCAAATATACAGCATATGTCGGAAATTAAAACTGGGTCTCTCTGCATGGTGCCTCTGCTTCCATACAGATTGTTGGATTTTGACAACAAAAAAGCTGTTGCCCAAGGGACACAGACACAGAGTGATCCACTCAGCTTATATACACTCACCCTAACGGGAGTGCCCTGGATCATATAAACAATGCCAGTGTCTAAAATGAACTGAACAAAAACTGTTTGCAGTTTCATGGAAAATACTGCTCTTTGAAGACATGCACTATATTCTTAACACAAGGAAAGATCAGTACTGAAAACATCAATAACATTTAAGTTCAGTGTGACTAGTCCAGCAGTCTGGAAGCCAATTCATCCACCATAACATTTTCAATTTTAATGATTACACAAGCTCCTGCATTTGCAGAAGTGCATTCTTGCCCGTAAATATAAACTTCAACCTTCCATGGCAATCAATAAATTGTTTGCCTAATTAGAACCTTTCCCTGGTCAAAGACCTTCCAGAGAGGCATTGTAATAAAAGCAATTCTAAATTCACCCACCAAAAACCATGCAAATCATGCATTGTTCAAGAAGACGTAAATAAGACAAGTTTAGCTGCTACTGCCACCCCACCTCCTTTTTCGAGCAGGCCTTTCTTGTTTAACTTCGTCTGTCTCATTTTCTAAAAGAGTTTCATTCTCAGCCTTCTTTTGGTTTTCCTTTTCATTTGGAATTGGCTGTTTAAAACGTTCCCTGCGCTTTTCCAATTTAGCTACCGTCTCAAAATGTTGTCTGTTTCCACTCTGATCTGCATCTGACCGAGTACCATCAGCAACATGAACAGGTTCATTTGAAACAGCCTCCTTGCCCTCCTGATTTGCAGTCTGATCATCCTGCTCTCTTGAATGTGGACGCTCCTTTCCAGGTTTCCTTTTCGACTCTGTACCAACACTCCAATCCATCTTTGTTTGCTCCTCTTTTCCAGCTGCAGATTCCTCATGATTGACAGGTGTCTTCTGACGTTTGCTTGCATCATTGTCCCATTTATTAGCATCGTCCCTTTCTTTCTGACTGGCCCAACGTTCCAATTTGGAGCGACCTCTTTTGATATGTTCATCCTCAGAAGCACTGTCATCAGCAGCAACTCGTTTCAATTTTGAAGCATGGCGATCTGCCATTTCCTGCTCGTGCATCCTCTTAGAAAGACCCGGAGGCGTTGTGCGGTTGTGGGTTCTACGATCATTATGACCACCCCAGACACTTCCTGATTCTTGATCTTCAGTGCTTCTCTCCAATGGCTGTAGAAGTAAAGGAATTTTTAGAGGATTATAAGCACAACCCATTGCAAATAAAATATTTAACCTTAATTCACAATGAAATCTCTGAAGCATGGTAAAACAACGAGAAGCTAACCTACAAGACAAAAAAGGAAGGATTTGAAAAAACATCATAGGACAAACTTTTAAAAAAAATTGGCACAGGTGGACATTTGAGACCATGAAAACACGGCACTGCCATAAAAAATTACAAGAAAATATACAGTACAAAAATAAAGATGAAACAATAGTTACCAACAACATTTTTCCAAATAAAAGTGTTGAACCAAAAAAATATACAATAAAATGAAAAGATGTGTCAAAACACGTTACATACAAAAATCTGAGTCATAACATACATGAATTTAACCACGGTCCACCATATATATGAATTAATCCATATCTATTTAGATATAAAGCATAAAATAATAATCTTACCTGAACTGCATAACATAAGAAGATTCATGAGACTAGAGTCTATAAAATCTGACTTATAAAATACATGAATTTAACCCCCAAATATATGAATTAATCCATATAACCATTGAAAACATATTTACCAAGGTCAAAGACATAAAATAATAATCTTACCTGAACTACAAAACATAAGAAGATTCATGAGACTAGAGTCTATAAATCAGGTCGTCATTTCCTTTTCATAGCTATAATTCCCAATGTCATTAGAAGGTCCGGAGATTTATCTTTCGGGACTCAGTTCTTAGAAATTAGAATCAAAGATAAAGAAACAGACAGATTTTGAGTTACAAGGAAATGTGAAACGCCAAAAGGTAGTAAAGGACATGAAAGGAGGGAAAACCAGGGTGAAACTTCAAAAACTGGCCTTCATTTGTGAATATATAACCCAAATGTTGTTCCAGATGTGTAGTGCACTCCAGGTAAAAATATATATTTATACTTCCATAGAAGGTTCTTATACAACTAAGGTTCAAACCTACATAAATTAAAGTTCATGCATTAAAACAACCTATAAACAAGCAGGAAAAATGTGTTAACCTACAAAAAAAGAAGAAATGGGAATCTGAAAAAAAACATCATAGGAGTTGCAAAAAATATGTTTAATAACCTTATAATCACCCTAAAAATCGCTCCAGTACTAAAAAGATTAAGCAAGGATCAAGATGGTACAAAATTCAAATATAATGCTAAAATTAAATAAATTAATTTTTATGAAAACTAACCATAATAAGGAAAAATAACCTAAAAAGCAAGCAGTAACTGGAATATTTTCAGCTGAGGGAATTCTGCTTTTGCCACTAATTCTATCTTTTGTTTAGATCCAATTAAAAATCTTCTGCGCAGTTCTATCCAGAAGAACAATAACAATATGTCCAACTGTGAAAACCAACATTCTAAAAATATAGGCATTGCTATCAAACCAAACAGTACCAGGCATATTAGGGCACTGAAGCTGAAGGGACCACCCAGTACCAGGCATTGCATTCTAAAAATATAGGCATTACTGTCAAACCAAACAGTACCAGGCATATTAGGGCACTGAATCTGAAGGGAATAGAGGCCTTATTACATTGTGGGATCAACTCACCGGGATTTCCTCCATATCATACGATTTGATGAATAGACATCAATATAGTTCTGGTATTATATAGGAAAGCTTTCCTGAAAAGAAACCATGGTATATGAGACTAGAAATTAAATCAAAAAATTAAGGGTAATTACAAAAACAGCCTGCACTATTTTCAAAACCATATTTCTGCCAGGAGATGAACTACAAAATTGTACCAACTCTTTCCTTTACAATCTTCTCCCTATCAAAACCATTCCATTGCCAGACAAAAACATAGATAAGCAAAAGAGATAATAAAAAACAATAATATAGTCTTACCCCTAGAATAAGAATAGATAAATAGTATGTAAACTGTTGATGTCCTTAATATAGAAATTTAGAGACTGGAAAATAGCATAGAATTCCAAGGTGGAGTTGCACTATTTTGGCATGAATAGTTTGGAATAAATTTTTGATGGTGCGAAAGACCAAGTTGCAAATCAAGGCAAAATACCAGTCTGTACATCATTGGTGTTATGAAATCTATAAAACCAACCTGAAAACAGCTTTGAGAAAAGTCGACATGATGAAAGCTACAATTTCAAATACAGATCTAGGACAAACCTCCATGACCAGACACTGTTGGACATATGTTTTCCATTTTTTTTGGAAATCAAGCATATGTTCTTAATATGTGACTTCAGGCAAATATATTGGATAGAAAAAGATATGATAATTTTATAGATGTCCTTTGAAAGACCACACAAGTAGTCAAAGGGACTAAAATAGTACATCCAGTGTTGGGACTCAGTACAAAGAGATGATGAAAAGAAGAGAGAATAACAAATTAACGCTGGTATCAATCATGAATCAACAAACTATTTTAACTGATGGGCCAAGCAAGATGAGCAGAAGAAAAACCCAGTATGTGGAATGAAGGGATCTGAAAAAGCTCATATGAGATGATAACAAATGGAAATAAAAATTGCAAGGGACTTGTGAATGTAAAGGCAACAAATAGAACTCTCGAGAAAAAAAGGCTCCACCTTTTTTTAATTTCCGTTGGGAAATGTTGCGTTCTTTGGCATGCAATTGTTTGTTTCAATGATCCAACACTGATTCGCGTGGATTTTGATACAATTGTACATACCACAAATGAATTTGGACAACTCTAGGCACATTCCTGCATCTAAGTGGTGGAAAAAACCCTTTGGAATTGATGTCTCCAGCAAATTCATGGAAGCTGGAGTTGAGAAGGATTGAAAACAAATTTCAGAGATAGTTCAAACAGGATATACAATTTGCAGGGAGAATCATAATAGTGAATAGAACCTTACCAGCAGAATATATCTATTATTCCTCCTGTCTCTTTACCAGGGAAAAAGGACAAAATTGAAGATGCTCCTTAGGAAGCTCTTATAGGATAAAAGGGAGGGAAGTCTGAAGAGCTTAGAGAGGTATACCACTAGCATTACAGGACATTTACACATCTAAGGAGGTTGGATTGCTCAGTTTAAAAGGTATATGGGCTGAAGGGGCAGTGCGGGTGGCAAAATGGATTGCAAGGCCACATAACAGGTTCATCTTCACAGTCGCATAAAGAATGCAGTCCTTGTGGGTGGAATAAAGGGGCCTTTCAGGATATGTGATATAGTTAACAGAGCTAGCGCTTTAAAATTTTCAGGGTCAGACATACTCAAGTGACTTTGGAAGATATCACAGTATGAGTAATATTGGGACTTTTTTGTCAATGGGAGCTTGGTTGGTTCATGAAGCAGGAATGTTGTTATTCTCCCCACCAATGTTCAAATTCCCCCAGAGATATATTCATCCCTTGTGAGCTGTCTTGCCTGCCTAAGTGGACCATTTCATGTGGTTGGGACCAAGTGAAAGTCCTCAGCAAATTTGGAAGAATAGATACAGGTCATTTTGGGAGACGAGATGATGATCAAACAACATCAGACAAACATCAAACGCCATAAAGTCTAAGTCACTGGAGACCTCTAGGGAGGAGGGCAGAAACTCCATTCTGTGTTTGGACACAGAAATGGAGGGGATATAACATGGAAACGCCACTGAAATGTTTCCATATACAACATTTGAAAACACCATACCAGTCAACGGAAACAGGAATCCAGAGTTTCCATCCAAATCTTGAGACATTTCAGGAAAAAAAATATTTTCAGCCCCCATAATCCATGTTTCGGACTGAAAATGGTCAGAAAAAACATAAGAAAATAACCTTACAAAAACCCAAAAAGCAATACCCAGATAGTATTTAACTTTTAATCTTAATTCTTAAAGATTAGAAGTTTATGTTGAATTTTACCTTAACTTATATTATGCCTTCATTAAGTTCAATTTGAACATGAGAAATTGAAGTGAAACCCCCATTTCAGTCTGTTTGCTGACAGATTCCACTCCACTAGCCCTCACACATAGAAAGTAGAATTTCACGTATTTTTCAGCATTCAGCATACCAAACAACTTTTTCAACATTTCAGCTTCCAGGATCTCCGCAAATGAAACCTAATAGACCATTACCCCCTGCAAGCTATGAGCCACATAGTTATGCAAAAACTAGTGATTTGATTATAGTATAACTTAGAGCCTCAATGTTTGTCTCATGGTATAAGACAAACTATAACTATGAGAAAAACTAGTGATTTCATACTTGGAAATACCATGAGACAAACATTGAGCCTCAATGTTTGTCTCATGGTATTTCCAAGTATGAAATTGATGGGAATGAACATTGAATATGGTGTAGAGTAGTATTATAAAATTGAACCGACGAGACATGTTCTTATGCGCATCACTATAGATAGAGTTAGTGAGTGAGATAGGGTATGCAGTGGAGCGTGCAGTTGAATATAACCAACCCAACCTTACATTGCTTCCCCCCTCATACCTATTTCAATCAGAAGGATCAATGTAACCTTCCGTCCAAGACAATGGAAAATCAAATCTAGGATGAGAAATTCCCTTTCAATAGATCGCTTTGGCATTATTACTTTCATTCGTTCTTCACCAGAAGTATCCCACACACAAAAATAGTTTGGAAATAGGAGATGACCACCAGACCTTGCCTTCAACTGCACTTTTAGGCACCGAATATTTCTCAGATTAGGTAAAGCACTGTATGAATGATTCTTCGCTTTTCTTGGCCTGGCCATATGTTCTGTAGAATGGTATTTCCAAATTTGAAATTCACAAATGATATTCTGAATTAGTTATATCTCGTGAGTTTTTTGCATATATATACAGATATAGAGAGAGGTAGAACCTCTGCATCCGAACTTAGTGTGGAGGAACCTATGTCAAGGACTGAGAAATCTGCTCACATGCAGCGTACTAGATGCCTAGTAGGGGAAACAAATGAGACTGGCTCTGAAACACACTCTCTCCTTAGTTTGTCAGGTGATGATTCTACCATTTTGAAAACAACAATACATTCTCTCTGTCCTAGGAAACCAAAAGTTTCCAATAAGCTGAAAGGTTTAGAAGGAGGTATCAGCTAGAATGTTGGTACTTTGGAAGTTTCCAAACTCCCAGGGAGTAATTCCCTGCTGTCATTGGCACAGAGAAAAGTCAATCGAGAAATACAGATGAGGCAACAAAAACCCATAAAAAGAGCCCTTAGAGCAGGGTTTGCCTTGCGCTAGGTTACTCGAATGATCATTCTCTCATTTAATATTAGGGGTATAGGCAGTACCCATGAAAACTTGCCCTCAAATGAATGTAGAATATTTATAAACATGATATCCTAACTCCTTCAGGAGACTATGGGGAAAGGCACAAAAATGGAAACCATATTGTCATCATTCTTGAAGCATTGGTAATTCAAGTCTTTAAATTCAAAAGGAAGATCCGGAAGTCTTGTGTTGGGATGGAATTCTTCCTTCAAACGGACTTCCTCTTCTGTGCTTGATAGAGGCATTCTAACAGTTTTACATTCTCTGGAGACAGGAAAAGACTTCTCAGTGGTAAACTTATATAGGGCATATGTAGACTAACATATTTTCTAGGAAAATTTCTTTAAACAGGATTTCCTTTCCTTAGAAAGGATAATCATAGGAGGTGATCTAAATTTTGTTATGAGGACTGAGATTTGGAGAACTGCTTGCACCTTTGCAGATTTTTTTCTACATAAATTCGAGGTGGCTAGGCTTTGTGCTGTACAGCCAATTGAAGTCAACCAAACATGAAGAAACTTCAAGACTAGAGAGAGGGGCATATCCAAGAGGTTAGACAGATTTATACTTTCAAAGAGGATTACGTCAGAGGCCAACAGAATAACAACTTGGGTTGGTAAACAGGGGTGGCAGGTGCGGGGGGGGGTCATCTATGATTCCGAGGGAAATAAGTTAATCGATTATTCTTGGGGTCTTGGAAAAACAACAAACAACAAAGCTGAATTCCTAGCAGCTTACATGGGACTCAAGCTTGCCCAAGATCGGCACATACAGGCTCTAATAGTCTTGGGCGATTCCGAAATTGTCATCAAAGAATTGAGAGGGATATCCAATTCGACAAAAGCTCCGCTCAAAAGCATATCGGCGGTTATAAATTCTCTAAAGAAAAGATTGGTGCGTTTGATTTTTTTCCACGTTCTCCGAAAACAAAATACGGATTTTTTTCCACGTTCTCCGAAAACAAAATACGGACGCTAACAAAATGGCCAAAGAGGCTAAAAGCCTCGAACAGAGTAACCTTCTCGCCAATCAAATCCATTCCAATGTTTGGCTTCCCTAAGTATTTATGTTCCTTAGCCCCCCTCGCACTTGTAGGAATTAACCATGTCACTCTCCCCCCCTCCTCACTCACCTCTTTGTTTTTCCAAGTTCACACCTACTTCAGCATCCCACGTCACTCTCCACTCCCTCACCCACACCTTCGGTACTGCTCCCCTCCCCCTTTTTGTCTTGTCCTCCCCTCCTCCTAGCATGCGCGAACACGTGCCCCATATTTCCTTCACATGTCATGTACCTTCGCTCCCATACCACACCTCAGCACATTTCACTTCCGAGCACTTAAACTCTGCCTCCGAACATCCGTCTGTGTACTTCCCCTCGCGGCAACCCAGGCCTCGTCTCATTCTTCTCTGACTGCTCGCTCGATGGAAATCATGAGCCCTCTTTATAATGGCCTCTGTAGGCCTTCTTCCAGCATTCAATTGCGGCCCCTCTCTTTCGTTATTCAATTTCGCCCTTGCTTTCTCTGCCCTTGCCTTGCACTTACCTCGATCACTTTATCATCATGCGTTGAAGCACTATCAGCAGCCGAGATCCTTGCTCCTGTCCGGCCTGTGCGCTGGACAAAATTCGGGGACAATTTCAAGAATTGCAGGAAGAGTGCAGGTGAATTGAAGGCCGATCGGACACTCAACACGGAGAGTTGCAGCAAGAAATCCATTCAATTCAAGAAAACGTGGTCGAGATGCAAAAGCAAATGCAAAGAATGGAATTCAGACATAATCAAGAATTAGCCATTGCCATGAGAGACATAAACCGCAACACACGGCAGATTGAAGAGTTAAATCAGCGGCCTGCCAATCCTCAGCACCCTCCACGCTCAGCTGGTACAGACGAATCCTGGATCCCTTCCACCTCCCACTCGGTGGCCAGCAGTAATCAGCACGTCTCAATTCCCCCCCGGATTCACGGACCTGGCCTGGGATGGAGCAGCTCAAGCGCAGCAGCGTGAAGACGCAACCCAAGCTGAAGAAAATAGAGCGCCACAGCGAGACGAAGCTGGCCCCTCCCACTCCAAATCAAGGTTTATATGAAGTGTAAATATAAAATTTTCCTTCACAGTTTTGTAGCCATATTTACATGGCAACTATGTAGTGTCTACAGCATAAAGACATCGTTTACTTCTGGTTTCGGCAAGAAAGACTGTAATCACAGCATAAGTTGGATGATAGAGCCACTGGCATCTACTTTTTGTAATGATCGCCTTTTTTTGATAAATATATAAATAACCGTTTCTGTTAAAAAAAAAAACAACTTGGGTTGGTAATGGACGTCTCTCTGAGGATGTGCCTATTCTCCTTGAAATGGAAAAGGATAATAACAAACCACCAAGCCCCTTTAAGTTAAACCTGAAATGGCTAGAAGATGAGGATTTTTCAGACTTGGTCAAGAATAAATGGAGACCATACAATGGGAATGAGAATGGCACTGCTATGTTTCAATTTTTTGATACTCTGAAAAGTGTGAAGAAGAAAACTATTTCTGGGCCACACAAAAATACAAGACCTCACAACAGGACTTAGAATCCATGGCAGAGGAGAGTGCCTTGATGTTTGCTCAGAATGTTACACGGACTTTCTAGGAGGAGGACATATGCAAACTGAAGGACCTAGAAGCAAAAAAGAAAAGATTGTTGGACTGGGAAGAGAACAAGTGGAGGATGAAAAGTAAAGCCCTATGGCTAGCAGAGGAGGACGCAAATACTAAATTCTTTCATTCTTATAAAAAACATATGAACAACATTAAAGCAATCTGGGAAATGAGAAATGAGTGTGGGAACAAAGAACGAATTTATCAGGACATAGCAGCCCTTGCTGTATCACACTTTCAAAATCTTTATAGGGAACCACCAAGAGTCAATATTATAGACACAATTTGGATGACCTTCTACTTCCCTAGTTTCATTGATGATGAGATTAAGGATGAGTTGATCGCAGAAGTCACAAAGGAAGAACTCAGAACAGTAGTGGAATCTTTCCAGAAGGGGAAAAGGCCAAGGCCAAATGGCTGGACTATTTAGAATTCAATATTGGCTTTTATGACCTAATTGAAGATGACTTGCTCAGAGATGTAGAAGAGGCAAGAACTTGGGGTAAGATGTTGGGGACCTTCAATTCCACCTTTATAGCTTTGAAACCCTACATAAATCACCCATCCTCCTTTTAAGGAGTCTAGGTCAATTTCCCTATGTGATGTTATTTATAAAATCATTTCAAACGTCACTGCCAGCAGATTGAAGAAGGTACTATCAGACTCCATATCTTCAGAGTAGTTTGGCTTCCTCAAAGACAAACAGATTCATGATGCAGTAGGGGTGGCAAGGGAAGGGCTTCACACTATAAAAATTAAAAAGCCTGCCATGATCAATAAATTGTATCTATCAAAAGCTTATGATAGAGTCAACTGGTTGTCCATCAGGATGATGCTTCTCCATGTAGGGATGAGATTAGATATGGTAAATTGGATAGGGAGCTATCTTTCTTCAATTCCTTTCTTTGTTTTAATAAATGGATCTGCATCCAAATTCTTCAACCCAACTAGAGAACCAAGGAAAGGTCCAAATTCTTCAACCCAACTAGAGAACCAAGGAAAGGCTGCTCTATTTCACGTCTATTGTTTCTGCTATATTGTTCCTGATTAAAGCAGAAGGACTAAGTAGGATAGTCTTGGAGTATAAAAGGATAGCAACCATAAAAGGTATAAAAATTGGAAGAACCTTATATCTAACAGTTAACTCACTTAGTATTTGTTGATGATGTTCTCCTTTTCGGCGATGGCTCCCCAAAAAGAGGAGGGTAAGTACAAGGAAATCCTAGAATTGTAATGCACAGCTATAGGAATGGAAGTTCATGTGCAAAAATCAGATGTCATGTTTAATGGTGTTCCAAAAGGTTAGGTAAGATTCATTCATATGCAGCAGCCATACAATATCATAGAATACAGTCACTTTAAGTACTTGGGGTTCCTCCTTAAACCTAAATGGACGCTATTTTAGGGATTACTGATGGCTTTAAGAGAAGATAGAAAAAAAGGGCTTATGGCTGGTACAATAAATGGTTGTCCATAGGACACAGACTAAAACTTGTAAAATCAGAGCTTGAAGCCATTTCTATATATTGGCACTCTCTAGCACATGTGCAACACATTTTGAAAACAAGAGGCTTGAGTCCCTAAAACCTGATCATTCAGTACTCCAAGAGCCACATCATCGTTGGTTCAAGCTGGGACCAAGGAGCTATTTCATTCCCAAGATTGATATGAGGAATTCTGATGGTAATGATCACATAACATGGATATTCCAAAGCAGTTCTTTGATCTACACCAAGTGCAGTTCTTTTGTCAACACCCGATCAATTTGTTTGGTACCAATAGCTTTGTGATCGCAAGGAGAACTTTATTATCTCATGGTCCATTTACAAATGAATTAATCTCAGGAAAGAGGTCCAGTTACAAAGCACATTCAACAATTTCGAAAGTTAGTCTTAGAGTAAAGAATATTCCAGAGGATAATTTGGTGGATCTCTTTATCAGCACTTTAAAGGATTGCATTCAACATGAGGTGCGTCTCTTGGAGCTTAAATCCCTTCATTGTGGTAATGAAAGTTGAAAGTAAAAATATCACTGCTAGAAGGTCACCACTAACACCTATAGAGAGC
Organism: Picea sitchensis; assembly: GCA_010110895.2. NCBI lineage: Eukaryota > Viridiplantae > Streptophyta > Pinopsida > Pinales > Pinaceae > Picea > Picea sitchensis. The sequence continues at coordinate 239,705 of SNQJ01S0018639.1, read as the reverse complement.
ACAATTTTCCCACTCCTAACCTCACTCGACCTACAAGATTGACACCTCAACAACTAGATCAAAGAAGAGCAAAGGGACTGTTTCAATTGTGACAGCCAGTATAGTAAGGGGCATAAGTGAGGTGAGAAGAAATTATTCTACATAGATTGTGAACAGGAAGAAGAAAAAGAACTGAAACCTTCTCAAGATCTAGAAATAGAAGACACTACTCCAACCATATCTTGTCATGCTTTGGCTGACATTAACACTCCTCAAACTCTAAAGATAGAAAGATGTATCAAAAAAGAGGTAACACAGTTGATTGATTATGGTAGTATCCATAACTTCATTAACTGCAAATTATCCAAACTTCTCAATTGCTTTATATATCTAGAATTGAAGTTTCAAGCAATGATTGCAAATGGAGGTACAATAAATTGTTCAAGGAAGTGCCATGGTAGAACATAAAGGACACCGTAGTGTAATTGCACGATTGTGCTTACCAGATGTTCAAACATCTAAACCCTTTGTTCCCCTAAATCTCCAAAGAGTTATTGACAATCATTCCAAGGTATTTGAGGAGATGCCCAAAGGTCTTCCACTTACTTGAGAGCATGATCATGTTATTCACTTGATACCTGGGAGCCTTCCTCCTAACATTAGAGCTTACAAATAACCCTAATGCCCAAAAGACTGAGATTGAGCGTAAGGTTGAAGAAATGTTAGAGGCTGGCACAATTTGACCTAGCCAAATTTTTTCTCTTCAACAATGGTAAACAAAAAGGATTGTTCATGGCATATGCACCCACATTACAGAGATCTCAACAAGATCACCATAAAAGTTAAGTTTCCTATTCATGTCATTGATGAATTGTTAGATGAATTGCAGGGAGCAATTTACTTTACAAAGTTGGATCTTCATTCAAGATATCATCAAATTAAAATGAGGGAAAAAGACATTCCCAAAACAGCCTTCAGAACACATGAAGGTTATTATAAGTTGTCGATGATGCCTTTTAGCCTTACTAATGCACATTCCACATTTCAAAGCTTGATGAATTCCATTTTCAAGCCCTTCCTTATAAGATCTGTGTTAGTAATTTTTGATGATATACTAATCTACGACAAATCTTGGGAAGAGCACGTTCAACATGTTGACATGGTCTTAGAACTATTGGAGAAGCAACAACTATATGCAAAGCCTTCCAAGTTTTCCTTTAGGGTGCAAGAAGTGGAATATTTGGGTCATACTGTATCTCATGAGGGTGTCAAAGTGGACCCTAACAAAATTAAAGATACGATGCAATGACCAATTTCCAAAACCTTGAAAACGTTTAGAGGATTCTTAGAATTCGGTAGAGGATCAGATCGAGCACCAAAAAGAGGTTTTCCAACTATTGAAGGACAATTTGGTGCTAGCACAAAACAAGATGAAACAACGAGCAAATCAACATTGCAATGAAAGGCATTTCGCAGTTAAGGATTTGGTATCTCTAAGGCTACAACCATACAAACAAATGTCCTTCAAGCAACAAAAGGAGAATAAATTAGCACCCCATAACCAATGTTTTAAAACTTGGCCTCGAGTTGGAGTCTCAGAATCGGTCAAAGGTCAACTTGGACTCAAGCTCAAATTAGGAATGAGTCGGACCAATCTGATTTAAATGACTCGATTTACTAAAAACTACATCAAATATTTAAATTTTAATGAAAAATATATATTTTAAAGATTCCAAACCATTCGAGACAAAATATGCAAAGTTTACTCATGTATATGCCATGTAAGGGTGAATATATCAAAATGGTATTGAGTGCAATACATATTAGTAGTTATTAGGCCTACTATGAAAGGTAAACAAGTAAGGAATTCCTATTGTGGATGATTAACAACAAATTTCAGTGAATCAAAAAGTCTGATGTTTATCTTTTCAACTTCTAAGCCTTCCAACAATTATGTATACCCATAATGAATATACAAATGTTGTGCATTTGTATGTGTCACATAGAGCAAGACAAACTAGGTTGCATAAATTGTATTGCATTCACAACTAAACCTTTCAACTTCTTTATATTTTGTATTCACTTGTGAATATATACATTCCTTAAATTTTAGAATCCAACTTTTATTCAAATGATATTTTTCAAATAAGCGTTGCACCATTAGATGTGATTTTAAATTAGTTCAGATTAAAATCCCAAGTCTCATTTAAGACAACACATCAAGATACTATTGGTTTATTTTTCATAAAATCAATCTACTTGTGAATTTCAAACTAATACACGGGTTGTATAAGGTTAAATATAACAATCCAGTACCTAGACCTCCATTTCAAGTAACTTTTAGGTATGTTTTTTTTAATGTCTTTTCATGCACAGTCCGTCCAGTGGTATCCAGGACAAACTTAGCCAAGTAGGGTTGATTTGGTACCGAACCAACCAATTCATGACTTGACTCGACCAATTTGGCACTGAACCGGCCAAGTCATGCCTTGACTCGATCGGTTCAGTACCACACCAATCCTCCAAACCGAACTATTAGCCAAGTAAATATGCTCAATGATCAACTCGATCGAATTTACCGAATCCGATTCAACTCGACCAAGTTTAACGAGTTGACTCGTCCGAGTCAACTCAACCGAGTTTACGAAGTTCGAGTCAACTCGAACCAACTTTTAAATCACTGCCCAATACTATGGTCCCTATAAAGTGTTGCAAAGAATTGGTGGTATGGCTTACAGATTGGAGTTAATAAATCTTCATGTGTGCATCCAATGCTCCATGTTTCTTGTTTAAAAAAGGTAATCAATCACAAAATCCCAATTCAAACTACTTTCCTAGAGTTTGATGAAGAAGGAAAAATCATACTAGAACCTGAAACAATCCTTGAAACATGGATCAAGTAACTACAAGACCAAGCAAGAACTGAGTACCTCATCAAATGGAAGAACTTGCCAACAAAAAATGCCACTTGGGAAAGATGAGTTTTTCATACAAAAGCATCCTCATCTAATCACGCATTGAGTTCAACACTTGTTTAAAGGGGCAAGGCATGTTAAGCCCCTAAACCTTGGGCCATTTCAATGTTATTGTTGTTGAAATATTGTAACTGCGAAGAATATTCTAATTATAATTGAGTTATTATTATATAGATCAAATCCCCTTTTGTTGATTGATCACGTCGGGTTTTGTATAAGACCAAATCCCCTCTTGTGGATTGGTCAAACCATATTCATATGGTGATATTTGAGAACTCAGCCACTAGGGTTTATTAAAGTAGTTTTAACCACTATTGGAAGAAGTCGACCCTGCTTGGTGAAGAGACATAACCCTAGCACCCCCTCGACTAGTATAAATAAGTGAAGATGGTGCCTCATTCATTCACTCACTCAGTCACTCAACAAGTGCACATCTTTTGGAGGTAGTTGCAGATGCAAGAAGAAGAAGAGAGGCGCATGCTCAGTCCTAGTCCTTTCTTGGTGATTTTGGTCTTTAGTCTTGGCATTGTATTGGCAATCTATTATTGAGGAAGTTTTTGTTGGGTTTTCTCCCCC
>SNQJ01S0018639.1:224677-234846 GCA_010110895.2 Picea sitchensis | reverse complement strand
TCAATGCACTTTGACTCCGAAACGAAAACTATAGTCCCTAGTTTGGCAATGACTAAAATTACTGGGATCACCACTTAAAAAAGGTCAAATTAATTTTTAGACATGCCAGATATCAATTGCCATATTCATGCAGACACACTAGGTATCAGTAATGAGTTGCATGTGTAGGAGAGATGGAAAAATGATATGTATGCTAGCGTGCACTAGTTTGTATCCTTTGTATTTTTACTCTAAGGTCCGTATTTAAAAAAAATACACAAAAAAACCCTAAAAAATACCAAATACCTAAAAATTAAATATAATTTTTGCTCTGATCCGCGCGTGTGTGGGGTCGGGAGCTCGAGATCCATTTCCAGTTTTTCGAAAACGTTTTTTTCCTCGCAGGATCCGTTTCCAGTTTGAGCAGAATCGACAGGTGGCGGTTCTTTGGCATTTCCGAGTGGATCCGGATCCAGATCTTAAATGCGGATCCGTGGATCCAGCGTTCAGACCAAGCAAATCCGGTAACATAGGTTACACCAAATGGATGTGAAAACAGCCTTTTTAAATGGTGTTATTGAAGAAGAAGTGTATATAGAACAACCACAAGGGTTTGAAGTTGAAGATAGAAAGACTCATGTCTGTAGATTGAAGAAAGCTCTGTACGGATTGAAGCAAGCTCCCAGAGCTTGGTATGGCAGAATTGATAGTTTCCTGACGAGCTTGGGCTTTACCAAGAGTAAAGTTGAGTCTAACCTTTACTTCAAGGTTATGAATGATGAACCAGTTATATTGGTGTTGTATGTGGATGACTTATTCTTAACAGGAAAAGAAAAGTTCATCACAGATTGTAAGAAGAAGCTCGTTGCAGAGTTTGAGATGAAAGACCCAGTCTTAATGCATTATTTCTTAGGTCTTGAAGTTTGGCAAAGCCCAGAGAAGATCTTCCTTAACCAAGGGAAGTATGCAGTTGAAATACTGAAGAGGTTTGACATGTTGTAATGTAAATCCATGAACTCTCCCATAGAAACAAAGTTGAAGCTCCTGGTTGATACATCGTCAGAATTGGTTGATGTTGTTCTATACAAACAAATTATTGGTTCGTTGATGTATCTAACGAATACCAGACCCAACATATGCTTTGTTGTGAACACCTTGAATCAGTGTCTGGTAGAGCCCAAACGTGTTCACCTTGTAGCTGCAAAGCACATGATGAGATACCTTAAGGGTACGTTGAATTATGGTCTCTGTTACACTGGAGATCATGACTTCAGACTGTTTGGTTATATTGATTCAGATTGGGCTGGAAGTGTTTCTGATAGAAAAAGCACTTCAGGATGTTGTTTCAGTCTGGGGTCAACCATGACTTCATGGCAGAGCAGGAAGCAATCCAGTATTGCTCTTAGCACGGCAGAAGCAGAATACATTGCAGCATGTTTCGCCAATTGTGAAGCCATATGGCTTCGGAGGTTGTTGCCAGGTCTATTCGATCTAAAGATGGAAGCCACAAAGATTCTATGTGGTAACCAAAGTTGCATAAAGATGACGGAGAACCTTGTGTTCCATGATAAGTTGAAGCACATAGAAATCCGGTATCACTACATTCGTGATATGGTGCAGAGGGGAGTTGTTAAGCTCCAATATGTTGGAACAGATGAGCAGGTTGCAGATGTGTTGATCAAGCCTTTGTCTCGTGCAAAGTTTGAATACTTTCGAAACAAGCTTAGTATAGTCTGAAAGGACCTCCCTAGAAAGGGGGAGTGATGTTGATGATACTACAGTATCCTAACCAACAGCGGGTAACTCCGTTAGGATTTATATCCTAGGGGATTGATCATCCATGGACAGATCTCGAAGGTCTGGTAAGGACAATTTGTCAAAGTACATGTGCATGTATATGCCTGCTGTGGTCAGTAGTGGTAGCTCCGTTAGGATTTTATATACTAGGAAAAATCTTTTGATTCCTGGGCAGATCCCGAAGGTCCAGTAAGGACGATCTATCAGAGTACCACGTGGTAGCTTCGTTAGGATTTTATATCCTAGGGAATCTTATGATTCCTGGGCAAATCCCAAAGGTCTCGTAAGGACGATCTGTCAGAGTACCACAAAATGTTGTTGTTGCACCTGCCTCTTTCTGTTGCCATATGATGATGATGTTGTTATCTCAACCTCGTGTTGATGATGTTGTTGTTCCAACGTCGTGTTGTTGTTAATGATGTATCAGCCTCGCGTTGATAATGATGTTGTTGTATTAGCTTCATGTTGTTGATGATGGTGTACCAACCTCAGGTTGGTGATGTTGTTGCTTTAGTGTTATGCTAATTGATGTTGATGTTTCAGCTTCATACAGATGATGATGATGATGCTACTCCAACTCCATGTTGTGAACGATGATGATATCAATGATGAGAAAAACTTCCGATGATTTATAGATGTGCCAGTCAATGTTCCAGATGTTGATGATGTTGTTGCCCTCTCTCTCTCCTGTTGATGTTGTATTGGGTTATGTTAGTAGAATACCCTTCTTGTTAAGGGGGAGTGTTGAAATATTGTAACTGCGAAGAATATTCTAATTATAATTGAGATATTATTATACAAATCAAATCCCCTTTTGTGGATTGATCATGTCAAGTTTTGTATAAGACCAAATCCCCTCTTGTGAATTGGTCAAACCATATTCATATGGTGATATTTGAGAAGTCGACCCCTAGGGTTTATTAAAGTGGTTTTAACCACTATTGGAAGAAGTCGACCCTGCTTTGTGAAGAGACATAACCCTAGCGCCCCCTCAGCTAGTATAAATAAGTGAGGATGGTACCTCATTCATTCACTCACTCAGTCACTCAACAAGTGTGTTGCAAGAAGGAGAAGAGAGGCGCATGCTCAGTCCTAGTCCTTTCTTGGTGATTTTGGTCTTTAATCTTGTCATTGTATTAGCAATCTATTATTGAGGAAGTTTTTGTTGGGTTTTCTCCCCCATGAGGGTTTCCCAGGATAAAATGTTGTGTACCTTGTGATTGTGTTTTCTTTCAGTGATCCTGCTTATACTGTTATGCTCTAGTAAATTGAAAAGAATCTAATAACAACATTAAAACTTAACAATTGTTACATTATTGTTGTCATCATGGATCAACTATGCTCATTATTTGTAATTGTATCTATTATCTCTTATATATACCAAGGAGATCTACTTTTATAGATCATCAAGAATTATTTGTAAACACAAGGTGTACAAGAGGTTGCCCCCTCGAAGTGGCATTGCTATTCATTCACTTTTTATCATTCTCAAGGCGTGGGATTACTCATTCTTTCTATCTTTATGCTTGTTGGGTTATTTGGTCCATAACACTTGAGCAAAAGAATCAATCACTAATGAATCCAAGATCATGATACTAAAAACTCATAAGGTATGTATTTAATATTTATACACAACTTACGCGGTGGGGCACTTTACCTCATAAGGGAGTTATGTACCCACATAAATTCCAAGGCCAACCTTAGCCACCTAATATAAAATAGTGTTCGCTAGGTCAACAATTAAACCATAACCTAGTAATACAATAATGAGGTTGCTTAGCCATAATCTTAGGTAACCACAAGTGAAGATCACCATCATTTTAAGAGCCCCCATTAATATGAGCATGGAATAATGGAGAAAGATGATAAAGCACAAGCATGGAAGGGTTTATGAATACACAATCATCATCAACATAGAAATACTCAACTCTTGAATAAATGCCACCACTAAATTGCTCAACATCTACGAAAATATTATTTGAAAGAGAAGTGTTGTAAAGAGGCATAAATACAGGAGACAAAGGGTATAAGAGTGAGTAGGCATACCCAACACAATGAAGAGTCAATTGTAGCTGGAAAAAGAGATGGTAAATTTGTGATGACCCAACTCAATACAAAAGTGGAACCAACAATCTACTGGAAGAATTTTGCCACCAAACAACTCATCATCTGGGAGACTAAAATATTAAACTGCTCATATGAAAAAGAAGCGTTGGAAGAAGCATCATGTATAGGAATCAACTCTAAGTTGCTCGTCAACTGAAGCAAAGCGATCACTGAACTACTCGTCTAGTGAAAGAATGTCGTCACCGAACTACTCTTGGTTAGAAAACACTATCACTGACTGACTCATCCAATGGAGGAGGGATGGAATACATGTCCCAACCATATTGCGAGAGAAGAGATGGAAATAAAACTCTAATAAGATCAACTATCGTTGAAATGAGAGTAGGAAAACCCAAATGCATATATCTAAAAAAGCTCAAACACAACTAAGAATGCTCAAAAGGGGTGGGTATGTAAATCCCCAACCTAAGAGAGCATAGTTTAGAAGAAAGCTCAAATATAATCTAAGAGCTTGAACACAACTAGGAGAAATCAAATACAACAACGGTGTGGGTGTGTAAACACCCAACATAGATGCATCTGAGAGAGCACAATCCAAAAGGAAGTTCAAATACAAGATGAGAGTGGATTTATAAATACATAGCTCCTCACAAAGAGTGGTTGTGGCCAAAATATAGAATATAGGCGACTAAAATACAAGCAGGAGTTGGTGTTTGGATAACCAACTTCAAAACCGTAGTCAGAAAAAAGTGAGAATGTTAATGAATACCTATCTCAACATAGAGTCGACCTTATGCACAAAATCCTCCATGAAAATGGACAGAGGCCAAGAAGAGAGCATTAAATCAAACTTTCCCCTTTAATGTTCAACATGGGCCATCGAAAAACAAAACCTTCCCAAAACACCACAGTTCCAATACCAACACAATTCCACAACCCGATAAAGGGGGCTTGTAGCTGAAGTCTGAAAGAAAGAGCCACTGATTGAAGAAGCACCAAGGAGCATAGTGTGTCAACGAGACTAAAAATGCCACTAAAAGTACATCCAAAAGAAACCACGTTCATAGTCAAGAAAGGCAAGATCCATGTGAAAAATTAAATGATCTTGCATACAATATGTCCTGCAAGGACAAATACCTTATTGTAGAAGGCAAAGATCCACTCAAACAAGTTGATCCACTTAAAGAATCTAAGAATCATCTATACAGTCATCAATAAAATATGGTGGGTATTGCATTAAAGGAGATCTCCCTTTGCAAACAAGCAACCATAGGGTTGATAGAGGTCACTATAAATCACGACCATAAGCTAAGTAGACCTCACATCACCTCTAGAATACAAAGGATGTCTCCAAATGGGGTGCAATCAATACCAAGAATATCAACTTCGAAATTCGGTACAACCCAATCTACAAAGTACACAACTATGTGGGTCAAAGAAACAATCCATCCAATCCAGCAAAAGAAGACCTCAAGAAAACCCACTGAAGGACACTTTGTAGAGTATCATGTTGCTATAGGCCCGGGATCAAATAATTGAGTTGAGCTAAATTCACTCTTGATTCTATTGAGATTGGCTACTGAGAGATATACACAACACCTCCAAGTCTAAGGAGACTCATTATTGGTAATAGACTACTGAGTAAATGGGAAAAAGCAACTAGAAACCTTGATGTTGGAACGAGTGCTCAATCAAGTTAAGGATACAAGCAGATACACTCTCCAAACAGGGTTTGGAAGTAACTATTGGTACAATCATCGCTGCAAAAGAGTAAGAGTAACAAGGCTAAAAGCAGTCTTGATTTTTATGATCAATCCATCACCAAAGAATAGACCAGGCCTACTCATGGGCATATAGCTGATGTCTTTTGCAAGACCATTATGTATCTATATAACCTTTTTGCACTGAATAAGAGGACAATTTATATGTTATATGTGATTGAGATTTATATGTTATATGTGATTGAGAATGTTCAGCTCTATAACGTATGTATATAAATGGGGCTGTTAAAAGAGGTTAGAAAACTATTTCTATGACCTTTTTTCAATGTTCAGATGGAGCAGTTTTGAGATGCTCGAGAAGCTTGAGTGGGCCTAATGGTTAAGAACATGTGTCTCCTCCTATACACCTTCATAGACTTGAGCAGTCAAATCGCACGGAGGAGGTCCCTTGTCCCACAAACAAGGGGGTCTCAGACATCAATTTGGTGTCTTGCTAGGCAGAGACCTTATAATTAGATTATTATTTTATTATTATTATTATATGGGGTTGTTAAAAGAGGTTAGAGGACAATCTCTATGTCCTTTTTTGATGCTAGGATGGAGCAATTTTGATATGCCAAAGAAGCAACACTAAATATATTTTTCTTTTCTACTGAATAGAAATTTATGATTTTTCCTTGAAAAAAAAATTATATATATGCATCGCTTCGTCGCCATATCGTATCCATCTTTTCTAAAAATTAGCCATATCTACTGCCCCATATCTGTTTATGTATCCATTTCAATGCAACTTAGCATAAGGTGAAGGGAATCTTTGTTTTATGGAATAATAGATGTAAGATGTACATTCCATGGGGATGACTTCCCTTTTCAGTTGGTGGATGACTTCCCTTTTCAGTTGGGGGAGACTTAAGATGTTTAAAGCAAAACTGGCAGTTCAGGTTGCAGCCTATTTTATTAAGTTCAAGAAAAATACTTTTGGGTGACAAAGCTATGTATGGCCATGGCACTAAAAAACTTCGTTCCAAAAATGGGAGATTAAAGAATTTACTTCTTGGGAATGATCAATGAAAACACTATTTTGCAACATGGCTTAATAAAACATAGGCCCCACAAGATGTTCAACACAGTTTAACAAAAGATGGCCCCTACAAGATGTTCAAGCCAAATTGACTAGATGCCAAGGTATTTGTAAAACCCACTCATCCTACACTAGGGTACTTGGATAGTTAGTGCTCAATCAAAGCCTACCAATTGAAGACAAACTTCAACACTCAGATCTAACAGATGGAAGGTTGAAAACAATGTTCTAAAAGTCAGAATCRGACTCGGAACCAGGCGAGATCAGACCGAACTCARATCGGAATTGGGCAATTACTCTGTTTATGAACCAGTTTACTAAAAAATACATAAAACATTAAAATTTTAACAAAAAATATATATTTTAAAGATTCCAAATGATTAGAGACAAAATATTCAAAGTTCGCTCATGTATATACCATGTAAGGGTGAATATAGCAAAATGGCACCAGGTGCAATACATCCAAAACAAAAAATACATAAAATCTCTAAATGGCCTCCAAAATCCAAAAAAAACATACTAAAAGCTACTAGCCTACTACATATCACTGATCAACATGATCAATAATCAAACTCCTCACCACTACTAGAAATGGTATACTTGGCATGAGCTACAGGACCATCCTCTGTCTCGAACTCATCAAACTGCTCAAAGACATTTGTTGTTGCAATAGTAGTACTAATAGTAGCAGGCCAGTGTCTGCAATGCCTAGTGCTACTAGTGGATCATCATCCAAACCCATCACAACTCTATCAGGTGAGTCTCCTCTACCCATTATAAGGTTGAATCAATATCCTGCAAGACAATGGGATCTATATCAAATCTTTTGTTCAATAACTGGTTGTGCCTTAGCTGAAGGTTGTACTGCACGAAGACGAGATCATTTAATCCTTGTTGTTCAAAACAATTTCTCTTCTTCATGTGAATCTACTCAAAGACAAGAATCTACTCAAAGACAAACCAATTGCGCTCACCTAGAAGTGACTCGAGATCCTAATTGCAAACTTTTGTTGCTAAGAACATTGGCAAACAAATGACTCCTACTAATGTGCTGCTAGGTTTTTGCCAAAGGTACTCGTGGCTCTACTAAAACCAATGATCTATGGGTGTACTTCTAGTCGTTGACTCCCATCGATGACCATGAGCTCTAGGCACCCGTAAAATCCATCTTTGACCTTCCTGGTTTGATCTTCTCCAAATGCAACTTTGTAATGATACCTCGGGTTTAGGAAATACCCAACTACATGTATAGGGCGATGTAGTTGATTGTTCCATATGTTATCAATGATAGCTACTCTATCCTTGTATGTTTCCTTTATCCATTCCTTTGCCTGATCCATGGCCTCATAAATGTAACCCATGGCCAATTTTCCCTAATCCACCAACCACAACACCTTCACAAAGGGCTCAACAAGTTTCACAATCTTTGTTGTTTTTTTCCAAAATGCATTCTCAAAAACCTTATTTTTGGTGTCTTCTCCATCTTGTTTACGGGTCCACTGAGATGCATTCCATTCATCACATAAAAACATTTTTTTCGAGTTTTGTGCCTGGGAAGGGAGAGATTGCAATGTGAGGAAGTCCATTGCAAATCTTGTAATGGCAGAACTAACAAGCTCCATGTCCCCAATGTTTTTCCTCGCTAGGTTCAATACTCATGAGTGGTTGTAGACCTCTTTTGTAATGCTCTTGGCATGATCTACAGTGTCCCCAATCTAATCTTGTTTGCCTATATCCTCAAGAATGAGGTCTATGCAATGTGTAGCACACAAGGTTCAAAATATGGTTTTCTATTTACTCATTAAAATCTTACCAACAAGAACATAATTAGAGGCATTATCTATGACGATCTTAACAGCATTTTCCACCCCCACTAACACAAGAACAACATCCAAAAGCTGAAATAAAAAAATTTGCATCTTTCACCTTATCGGATGCATCAATTGATTTCAAAATTGTGGGTCATTTTCGGTAAGAGACAAGGAAATGTATTATAGCACAGTTCTTTCCATCACTCCATCCATCTAACATGATGGTACATCCCGTTTTAATCCATGACACTTTAAAACTCTCTAAGTATTCATCTATGGACCCAACTTATTTTTGCAAAAGAGATCCCCTCGAATCATGCATACTAGGGCCTTTGAAGACCTTACTGGCAGTGACAATAGAATCATGCATAGCTCGATAATAAGGTGAGCAATCAGCATGGGAATATCTGCATCATACCACAATCTAGCAATATATTCAAATGTAGATTCCTTGTATTGCTTCATGGAATGGTTATCTAAGGTGGGTTGACTCTCACTTGATTAAGAGGAACTGGCATGGGTGGAGAAAGGTGAAAAAAACTTTGAATGTTCTTTTTAGGTCGGTTTTCATGAATAGGAGGAACACATCAAATGGGGTCCCAAGCATAAGGGTTAGAGAAAGAGCCTTCAAACCTAGGGCTTGTTTGGGATCCCATGGCAAGTTGCCTCTTTCTCTCTGTTTTAGCCTCCATTTCTTGTTTTCCTCTTTAAATTTCTCGAGAATGTTTTGCATTTCCAATCTAACGGGTCCAATGTCTTGAGCAATACATGGGGCAACTTGGCCTCTTTGACCAGCAAAGTGTTGTTTCAACCTATGTGTTTCTTTCTATGTTGCACGGGTACCCGTCCCCCCTAAAAAAAACCCCAAGTACCCTGCGTTCCCACATACCAGGGACTTTAAAACACCTAGGAAACGTTTCCAATTGCATGGGGACGTCAGTGGGGACTTGGGGACGTTTAAGCTGTCCCCAATCCGTCCCTGGGTCAAATGGGGGACAGATCGAGTACCGTACAGACGTCCCTAAGAAATTCGGGGACGGATCTACACATTAATAATAAAAAACTATAAAAAAAACTACATTTGCATGCCCCTCACTCACCCGCGTGTGTAAAGGCTAACCTACCCATCAAACCCACGCTCTAGTTTCTGCACACCGCCCTCACAGTCGGGTTTCTCTGCCCACACCTCACTCACAGTCGACCAGCACCTCACCCACGGTCTAAGTCGACCCTCACAGTCGACCCTCGAGTTTATTATATCTCCCTCGAGCAATCCGGGTTTATATCTCCCTCGACATTCGCCACTCCAGCCACCAGTTCACGCGGAGACGAAGAGGGGTTCCAGCTTAATCGTTTCACTAATTCGCCAGTCCAACCACCACTTCGCGTAGAGACGGAGAGGGGTTTAATTCGCCAGTCCAGCCACCAGTTCAAGAAACGTTTCGCCATCGCCGTCGGATACAGGTAATGCTTACACTAACTATGCCCACAAGCTTTTTTTTTAATTTTAAATTTAATATTTATTATTTATTATATTGTTATGTTTAATTTATAGATTTAAAGATTAAACCTGCGGATTATAGTATATAGTATACTATATACTCAATTTAAATTTTAAACCTTAAACCCCTTGTTGTATATTGATTGGTTCATCGGGGAGATAGGTCTTAAATTTATAATTTTATTAATGTAAAGTTTAAATTTAAATTTTAA
>SNQJ01S0018639.1:191662-216489 GCA_010110895.2 Picea sitchensis | reverse complement strand
TCTTGCTCCTATGCACTCATTGTGTGCCTCTCACTCTCCTTAGATCTGCTTTTATAACTCCTAATGACTAAAACCCTATCTCCAAAGTGATCAACAATCAAGATCTGATCTTGATCTCTTGAGATCAACGATTGTGACTTAATCTCTTGTTGAGAAGACTTAAATCACTAGTCACTCAACTTTACAAAAAATCACTTTAAGTCATTACATAAAAGCCACTTTAACAATCTAGAGAGTGTCGCTCAAACACCTTCACATGCCAGGCACTGCCAATGTAAAAGTACCTATCCGACCTACCCCAAAAGGTAACAAACTATAGATTTAAAACTAAGTTGCACAATATGGGGAAATGGGTACAATTTTCTGAAACGAAAACACACTAGAAACGAGACCCCTCAAAAATTTGGAAAAGAGGAAACTCCTTCCCTTCCTAGCATTGATCCCTAAAGAAAACAATCCAACAACTTTTACAAAATTCAGGCCTATCTCCTTATGCAACTACATTTATAAAATCATTTCAAAGGTTATAGCTAGAAGGTGTGAAATTTCTAAAACCCAGTTCACTTTAAACCAATCAAATTTACTTTTAACTGATTATTCAGGGTTTTCTTCACAATAAATTAAATACACAAAAGAAATAAATTACCAGGAACTGAAAGTAAAAGTAGACAGCAATCACATCACATGTAGACACTTATTAGACAATAGTCCCCAGAAAAACCCAAGACAGGAAAGTCGATACAGCAGATCTGAGGATTTTATTATTTTTGAGCAGGAAAATATAGAGAATTCTTACAAGTGGGCCTATCCAAAGCTTATTACAAGGTAAGTTGGCTTTACATTAAACTTATTCTAATTCATTTGGGTTTCTGTCATCAGTTCGTTGTATGGATTATGAGTTGTATATCTTCAGTATCTTTTGTTGTGCTAATAAAGGGAGTGGCATCCACTTTCTTCTGGTCCAAGAGAGGAAACAATGGTGCCCTCTATTCCCTCTTTTATTTCTCTTAATAACTGAAGGTTTAACTAGGTTAATTAAATAAGCAAAAGGGAATGGTAGTCTCCAAGGGGTATCTATTGGAGCATCATGCAACATCACACATCTACTTTTTGTAGATGACATCCTGATTTTTTGTGAAGGATCATTTAGAAGTTCAAAGGCATCATGGATTTATTCTGTAAGGCTTCTTGAATGGTAATAAATATAGACAAATCCATGATATCTTTATGGGGGATATCTGAGGGAAAAAATTATTTTGCTCATTTATTCCCTTTTCAGATGACAGAATTGGAACAGGGCCTGAAGTATCTGGGTTTCTTCTTGAAGCCAAACCAGTATAAAAAATATGACTGCTAGTGGTTGATATCTAAAGTAGAAAAGAAATTAAACACTAGTGTAACAGGTGGCTCTCTAGTGGAGATCCTCTAGTATTGGTAAAAGTAATCCTAGAAGCAATGCCAATTTACTGGATATCACCTACCTGGGTCCCAAAAGGAGTATTGGAAACCATTAGGAGACTTTGTTGCAAATCCATTTGGTCTGGAGACCAAAAAAAGAAAGGATTAGTATTGGCATCTTGGCAAAAGTTGGCTTTACCAAAAGCCAATGGAGGATGGGGGCTTAAAAACCCCTTTCTTTTTTCAAAAGCCTCGGCTCAAAAAATGTGTGGAGGCTGATTCAAGGAACAGTTTTGTGGGTTCAAGTTGTAAGAGCAAAGTATATAGCCACTGATACTATGGAGAACTGGGTTAGAAATCCATTCAAACAATCAAACAATGCCTCAATTATCTGGAAAGCACTTACCTATGCATTCCATCTGGTTAGGAATTGGCTAATATGGAAAATTAGTAAAGGAGATAAAGTTCAAATCAGCCTTGACCCATGGGTAGGAAGCAAAGCCATGCATTGATTACCTTTTCCGATGATACAAGAATTATGAAATAAAGGGTATTATAAACTTAGACAGGTTGCAAATTGGGGAAGGACTACAACTTGGCACCAACAATGGCTATCTTGGGAAGAGCTAGGATTGGGGGAAGATTATGCAGAAGTATGGAATAGGTACACAGACATATTGAAAGATTGCAATGTCAAACTCAAAGATGAGGAGGACCAGTGGATTTGGTCATTGAATCCTGCCAGTGACTATGTCCCCAGAATAGGATACAAAACCCTGATAGAGGAAGAGAAGGTGGTGAAAAATAATTTGGAAATTAAATTACCCTACAAAAAACAAGATCTTCGTGTGGCTAATTCCCTACAATATGGCACCCACATGGGAGGTCCTCTAGAAAAGGTATTTCATTGGGCTATGATGGTGGAGTCAATGTCGTCTAGCAGAAGAAACTATAAACCATATCATCTTGGAATGTCCATTTACCAAGGAGGCATGGAAAGAGGTGGAAAGGATGGTAGGGATAAGGAATGTTTGGGAAAGTGAAAGCATTGAAGAGGTTTCTAGAACCTGGTGCTCCGGAAAAGAGACACTCAAGCTCAGTGCAATACCACTCAACATAGCCTAGGGAGTATGGCTTGCCAGAAACGTAAAGTTGTTTGAAGACAAAGAAACTTTACCCCTCAAATGTGCAGTCCAAGCTATAAGTATCTTAAATGCCTATCCACAATAGCAGGAAAAATCAACCTCATTTTCATTCTGAAGATTTAAAAACAAGGACAGCCCTTGGGCTTTTTTTGATGGTGCATCACAAGGGAACCCCCCTAAGGGAGGCTCGGGAGCAATTCTATACTTACCTTCAGATTACAGTGTTTCCTTTAAAGCTGGAATTGTTTAGGAAACCAAAAACTTCTGTAAAATGATGGCTCTAAAATTGGTGTTGAAGCTCACACAAGAGTTTGGTGTAACTCAACTACAAATCTTTGGTGACTCAATGCTGGTTATCCAATGGATGAGCAAAGAGAAATTGCTCTGGGGAATCTTACCTTACAACCTTTGTATAATGAAGCTCTTAATCTGCTCACAAATTTCTCATATAACATCTCTGTCTCATATTTACAGGGACAAAACAGACTTGTAGATGGGCTCTCAATAGCTAGAGTTGGGCTTGAACAAGCAACCTGGATCATCTCTATAACTCAAAATGGAAACTCAGAAGAATACAACCATGGCCCTTAGATCTAAATTTTAAGATATTTCAGTCTTCAGTTATTTTGTGAAAACAATGGTCTTCTTTCAATACTACAGTTTGAATGGATATGACTATCAGTTTTTGTTTTTTTTAAGAGAAAGTAATGATGTAACAGTCTTGATGTAATCTACAGTTTTTTTGTTGGAGGAGTCATGGACATAGGAATGTCTATTGCACCACTGAATGCCACAGGCATCTGATGGTGTATTTTTGTTTATCTTAATAAGAATACAACTTCTTCCCTTGGAAAAAAAAAATTATATATATATATAATGTGCTAATTTATAAATAGAACATTATATTGAAACTTTGAAAGAAAGCATTATGAATAAATAATGCAAGAACATTTAAATGACAACCAATGTTCTACCATTGCTTATATTGGGATCCTCATTATTAGCATCACACCTTGCCTCTACCTCAATACTCTAAGGACATCAGTCAACACCATCCAATTTTGATGAAACTGCCGAATTAAAGCCTTAAAATATGGTAGAAAAAGCTTAACATGCCTAACCAATAATTTTGGCTGGACTGAAGGGTACATTTTTGCTAAGGTTATGATAGAGGAGTTCAACGATCAACACCACCAACATCGGGGTACACAAAGGGCTTGGAGCTCTTGATTAAATGCCAATCCCATACCCTCATACATGATAGAATCCAATGAAAATGCTGCAATCCTGCCAATCCTGAAAACTGTTGAGTCTGTTGAATTTTGAATGGGATATGAAATTCAACTTCCTCCATATAGAGTCCAATGAGGTCGGAACCTCTTAAACATATTGAAACAATCAATGGTAATGTTAAAAGTATAAGTCAAAATCCGAGTATAACCAAGTCAAAATAAGCATATTTAGTGTTGGAAACGCGTCGTACAAACACTGGTACTGCTCGAAAACACATGTTTGACAGTACAAAACATGTTTCCCACACATGGAATACATTTGTACGGTCGGAAACATGTTTCAAGGCCATAGCTTACATGTTTCCAAGTTTCCGTATGAAAACAAGCTTGGTATGGCCCTGTACTTTCCTGCAACGTAGGTTTAAAATTTAACAAAAATTGACTTTTTCATCTTTAAACCCTACGCAACCTATAGGAAACATGTTTCAAGGCCATAGCTTACATGTTTCCAAGTTTCCGTATGAAAACAAGCTTGGTATGGCCCTGTACTTTCCTGCAACGTAGGTTTAAAATTTAACAAAAATTGACTTTTTCATCTTTAAACCCTACGCAACCTATAGGTGACCGGTTCAGTATGGAACCAGTCCCCAGACCACTTTGAAGGCCCATTCGATGCCTGTAGAGGTTTTTTCAGCTGAACCAACCGGTTCCAATTCCAGTTCAACCAGTTTTTAAGACACTGGTTGAAAACACTAATTTCCTCACCCAGATTGTAACTAGGGTGACCTATCAAGTAGATTATCTATTGGTTGAAAAAAATGAAATTCATTTTTACAAGAATTTGATTTCTTATTTATATGTGTGTGTAAAAAACATATGCACATGTTCCTTTCATCCTTTATCATACAAGAATCAGTGTTTGGGAAGAACCCTCTAATTGTAGTGATATATGAAATTCCAAATTTAAGTATCTCTTCATAATTTCTTTCCATCTTTGCGCCACAATTTTTAGTGGTAAAATATGCAGTTACCCTCAAATTACTTTTCTCTCTCATAGAAGAACAAGGTTTTCTTGCTCTTTTGCTCCCCCTAGGATCTTACAATCGGGCCCCCTCAGCCCTGGCCACTCCCCATTGGATATCATCCACCATTGTGCTGAACTATTCACAGTGATTGACAACTTCAACAGTGAACACACATGTCAGTCCCCTCCCTCACCCTCGACCATCAGGACCAATAAGGTTTGACATCATCTCTTTCTTTCTCCGTCTCTCGTGCCACTGTTAGATCTCCAGTCTCAGGGCCTCAGACTATACTACGACATCTACATTATCTTATCCTTTTGTTTGACTATTTTTGTTTATAGCTCTTGACTAGATACTTAGTTCTCTTTAACCACCTTTAGCTTCTTTCTTTCAGCATTTTCTAGGAGATCATTTCGCACTCCCACATTGTATTTACAGTGGATGTACACTTTAGAACCTTTAACCTACTTTGTGGTCACCTGTTGGGCATTAATAAAATCACGAGTGATAACATTGCATTTTGCATTGCTAGTTTAATATCACAGGTGACATCATGTTTGTTACTATAATTGCAAGCAAACTGTACAGGCAATTACTCACGCTAACTTGCATCAGATGCCAAAACACTGACCAAATGAACATACATAGGGGTGAATATGGTTCCAAAAACTAGGATTTCATTGATGCAAACCCTTATCAAGAAAAAAGGAAATGAAGAGTAGACATTACATTTGGAAACTTCAAGCTTCCTTTTAACTATTAGGGGCTAGGAGAGCCCATGGACATAGAGCAGCTAGGAACTTTGTCCTACACTCACACCCGGTCTGCTTACGCAGCCATGTTGCCTCCCCTTTTTAGCGGAGCTAAATATGTCACTTCACTTTAGAGCGAATTGAACCCTGGTGGGGAGAATATATTGGCCCCAGTAACAGAGTTTACATTTCAGGTCTCTAGTTGGAAATATTGGCCCCATTGTCTGTGCATCCTTACCCTTCATCCCTGGCTCAATACCCTTGCAGTCAGACTTAAATGGAAATGCAAGTGTTGATGCTTACATTGATTATGCAAATAGCTTTTTCCTAAATGTCCATAATTCTTTCCCATCATGTTGACTCAGTAGTCCATTCTTTAATGTGCAAAACCAAATAATGCTGCTGTCTCATGCAAGACAAACATCCTGTCCTTTTATACTCATGGTACAGTTCATATGCATTATCTGTCACTGGGATAGAAATAATGCTGTTGCCGCATCCTGCTCAACTGCCACCCAATAAGCATAGAATTTGCATGTGATGAACATGCTCATCCAAGCTACTATTCTTATGACATATTTAGCCTGGGACAGTTCGACCATGATTACATTATACCAAACTGTTGTACAAATGTACAGATTCTAGTTGTGAACTTTTTGAAATTCATGGTCTTGTTAACATTTCATAAATTTAGTTAAGCATTTGACTTTTAGCCAAAGAAAGGATTTACAAAGCAATTACCAAACCACGCATGCAAATACATTCGGTAAATAATATACAAAAAAAGACAGTGCCAGAAACACAGATAAGGAAAAGACACAATCTTACTTTTATATGAATATATCCATACATAATTGCATAAGCACATATGGAACTTTGTATATCAAACAAAAACAGATCATAAATAAATTTGAAAGGAACCTGATTCTACCAGTAATTTGACAAGTGCTCTAGACCAACTTATCAAACAATTACTACCTGATTCTACCAGAACTTGAAAAGTGCTCTTGACCAACTTATCAAACAATTACTAAAGACACCCATCATAAAACATTTACCAATATACTTCTTTTGGTAGTTAACAGGACATGAAAAATGGACAACACTTCATAGCTCAGAACATAATGTAAAATGATAGGAAGAAATACAACCTTTCCAGGCTTTTATTTCTTTGTAAACATGGAATGTTGTATCAAAAAGAATTAAGCTTTCCACAGAGTGTTACAAAATAGTTGAGATAAATCTCAACACTGAACGTGTTCATAATACATATCATCTACCCAAACTTCCCATACTGCTGAAAGAGTGTTTACTAATATTAAATGACATAGGTAAATACGTCATTCTATATCTCATAGGATAAGAAACAACCTATATAGTATTTGAGGAGACATCAATTTTCTGAAACGAAGGTATCAAGATTACCTTTTTTTCATGATGCATAGTGTGATAATCTTCAGTCTTCCTCCTCCTACTGGTTAATGCATGGTCATGCCGAACTCTGTCATCAACCAAGCCAGAAGCTGAACCATTACGATGATCATAGGATCGTTTCTCCCAGTGCAATTTCTGGTCTTCACCACTGTGTGCACTGCCAGAATGATCATATCGAAGATGTGAACGATCAAGCCGCGAACTTCTTTCATCATAAATCAAACGATCCATCCGAGAATACATGTCATCTCGCTCATGGTGTCTTGATCTTGATGTGTCATCTACCCTGTCTTTAACCTTGACTCGTTGCTCTTCGTGTCTCCTTTTCTCTTTCAGGCGATCCTTGTCAATATTGGAGAGACTAGCTTCTTCTCTGCTGCGACCTCTCTCCCTGTCACTACCATGCCACATTTTTTCTTCAGAATGATGCCTGCTCCTACCTGCAAGCATTGACTTGTCCTCTTCTCTATCTCTCCTAACATACGTCTCTTCAAACCCTGGCTTTCTCCAATGTTCATCTTCTCTTTCTCTTCGTCTCCAAGAATCATCCCTCTGTTTTCTTGCCCGGGAATCATCAAACAAAGTTCGTCTCCGGGATTCTTCCTCCCTTCGCCTAAGATGGTGATCATCATCCCTCTCCTGTTTTTCCCTGCTCATATCTTCCCTCTCTCTGAGATCCCGCAGCCCTTCATCTTTGTCTGCTCTCTCTCTCCTACGTAAGTCTTCTTCCTTTCGTCTAAGGCTCTCATCATCCCTCTCATGTTTTTCTCTATGCATATCTTCTCTATCTCTGAGATCCCTTATGCCTTGATCCTTGTCTGATCTCTCTCTCCTAGACAAGTCTTCATCCTTTCTTCGCAGGTAGCCATCATCCCTCTCATGCTTTTCTCTACCCATATCTTCTTTATCTCTGAGATCCCTAATGCTTTGCTCTTTATCAAATTTTTCTCTTCTTCGCAAGTCTTCATCCTTCCTCCTCCTACGGTAATCATCAGCCTTCTCATGTTTTTCTCCACCCATATCCTCTCTTTCTCTCATATCCCGTGTTATTTCAACCTTATCTGCTCTCTCTTTCCAAAGTAGGTCCTCATCTCTCTTTCTTCTAAAGTAGGGATCATCCATTTTTTCTGGCCGTGCTGGAATATTATCATCTCTCTCTCCACGCTTGCTGTCTTCTTTATCAAGCCGAGGTCTCCAATCATCTTCATCCTTCTTCTTTCTTACATTCAAGAGCTCTTGCCTGTCATCTCTTTCAGAGTCATGTCCCCTGTCCCTGTGCTGCAAACCATCCTCCTTTGTAAGGATATCTCTCCTCCGTGAATCTTCATCTTTCTCTCTTAGACTCCGCATATCTTCACTTTTCCCCAACCAAGCTTTAGCATATTCTGCCCTTTCCCTATGCTTATCAGTTCTTTCTTCTTTAACTCTCCTACGGTACATTTCTTCTCGGTCTCCATGATGTAGATACTGGTCATCTCTATGGTGGTTTGGATTTTCTCTGCTTTTCTGATGCCTGCTGTCTCTCTCATTACTGTGTCTACTGTTCCACATGTACTCCTTCTGATAGAGATAAGGCTCCTCCTCTGACTGGAGTTTGTTTCCTTCCTTTGCCAGCCTTTTCAGAGGTCTGTATTGTGATATCTCTTCCTCACCATTTCCACGACCTCTAGAATAGTCCCTGCTGTTACCTCGGTTAGAATAGTCCCTGCTGTTACCTCGGTCCTTAGAATAACCCCTACTATTTCCAGATTCTGCTTTACTGTTTCCACTCTTTGATACCTTGAAATGATGGGAATAGCCTGCTGCTGTTGCAGGTGACTCATTTTGTGAACTTAACTTTTGCCTTTTTACAGAATGGTCTGAGCCGTGGTCATCAATGGTATCCTCGTCAGCTTTCACTTCTGAATTTGGTTTGCTTTGACCATCCGATCTTGAATTGATTTGCACTTCATCCATAGTATGTTGCTCAACATTTGTGCACCTTACATCTGGAGTGGGCTCTCTCTCACTGTCAACAACCATTGCACATCCTATTTCTAGTATCTCTGTTCTTTCCACACCATCCCCTGTTATTTCTTTTCGATAACTGTCAGCTCTACCACCTTTGGCATCTTGATTTACAATGCTCCCATTGCTGTACTCATTTCCTATTTGAGAAAAACCCTTGTGCGGTTTCACCAACTGTGACCGTCTGCTTAAACACCAGATCAAAAAGACAAGTTCAGATCTACCAGCAATAGTTAATTAAATGTTTTTAAGGAGACATCAACATTCACATCTATACAGAGACTCGAGTAAGATAACTTATTTGGCACAATAAGGAATGTCACGAATCTGGCCGTGATCTATAAAGGTAAAGGAATAATGGAAGATAGATCAAGGCAACAGAAATGTTAATCAATTGGCAGATAAAATCACAATGATAAAAACTGATGATAAAAGTTCAAAGGAACACCTTGACATTAGTTGCTAGTGGAAGAAGTGTGTCTACAATCCAGGGAACAATAGCCATGTGGAAGCAAGAAAATGCCACATATAAAATGCAACAGGCATAAATCAATATTTCCATGCAAAAAAAATAGCTTGGTTGAATGAAGTCACACCTTTAAAATAATAGTCGGGTATCTAAATTCTAAGAGAACTGAACATATTATCAAAGGGCATTCACAACAGTTTAGCCAGCAGAGATTGATTTTGGAACGGGGAGCGGTTTTTAATTTTGGAACCGGCAGCGGCTTCTTCATAAAAACACATCACTAAAGGTTACTAAAGCAATAACCACAAAATTATCCAATGTAATTGAAATGCACTAGCATCACTTAAAGACCTTGGATTCATTTATTATATAGCCACTTGGTCAACATGTCTTGGTTGTGCAACTGATCATGTACTTTTATATAGCTACTTGGTCAACGTGTTTTGGTTGTGCAACTGATCATGTACTTTTATATAGCTACTTGGTCAACGTGTTTTGGTTGTGCAACTGATCATGTACTTTTTGCAATTAGCAGAAGTATATGACCATTCCATTGGGTAGTTGCATTATCATTCCACACAGGGACATAACATAAAAATCAAAAATCAAAGTACAATTTCAAGAAAATTAGTACTGAACTCCGTTGGCTATTGTTTACAATTACGTACAATTTGGTTGAGCAAAAGTTTTAGCCAGTCACAATTAGGAAATACAGAAGCCAATCTAGAAAGAAGCATTTATTTGCGTCCAGCCTAAACATACATGCACAAATGTATTTACCGAATAATCATATGGATTTTCAACTCCAATTATGGCACATAATATAGATTGGCTTGCAAAATTATTTACCTTGGATAAAATTCAAAACAGGTTCCTTTGCAAATATTGTAAACTAAAGATCATATTGTTCAAGACTTGCTGAAGGTCACTAAAAAGGATAAAAAATGTTGACAGGATAGAAAGTTTGAAAGCCCAGTGGGTTAGCTCAAGAGGTTGAGTGCTGTGAATTACAAGCAGAAGGTCATTGGGTCAAGTCCCCGAGTTGGCTGCCTCTGTGGATATTGTGGACCTCATTCGATGTCCCACCGGGTTAGGTTGCCAAAACTGCAACCGGCCAGTTTACCCTGGATACCATCCTCGGAATGAAGGGAAGTGCCCGATGGGTTTCCCCAGGATGTGCATTTCATTGGAAATAAAGGATAGAAAGTTTGAGACCCAAGGTCAATATATTGTGTATCTCCTTCTGAATCAAGTATAGAGAGTTGACACAGAGTTCAACCACACTAATTTTTCCTAAACATACAGTGACCATGCAATAAGTAGTAGTAAGTACACTGCGTTTATAGACACATTGGCTAAAGAAAAAGGTCCAAGATAAATAACCGTGGAAGCTTCCATGTAAGTATGCCACTCATTACATGAGAACAAATAGTCACCAATGAAATCGGAAGCTACACTGCACATCTATGCTATAACTGCATGGTGTTTAAATCATGAACACTAAATGGCAAATGCCACCAATTAAACATTACTGCAGACTTAAGTGCTCAATCCTATTCAGATAGATTGCATTGCTAACTTTCTTCAATATAGACCAATTTCCAATGAAAACTCCAAGACTAAGTCACAAGATACGTCCAAACCCCCCCTTGTCGCGTCTCCTACATGTCGGACACGATACATGAGAACACATGTCCGACACTTACCCTAAGCGTGTCCCGAAAATAGGACATGTGTCCTGCATAGAGAAGGACTTGGGCTCATGTTTTCTCATGCAAGTTGGAGATGTGAGGTGTTTTGGTGTGCCGCTGAAGGTTATTTTGCCTTACTAATGCTATTTAAAGAGATCCCCACATTCTCCTTTATCTTTCATTTTAATCCTTTTACTTAAATTTTTAACATTACCATTATGTTTGAGAGTGGTTCCAACCTCATTGGACTTCATATGAAGAAAGTAGAATTTTAGGTCCCATTCAAAATTCAGCAGACTTAACAGTTTTCAGGATTTCAAGATTGGCAGGATTGGAATGTTTCCACTGGATTCTATCATGTATGACGGTATGGAACTGGCATTTTATCAAGAGAACCAAGCCCTTTATGTACCTCGATGTTGGTGGCATTGATTGTTGAACTCTTTTGTCACGACCCCAGTAAAAATGTACCCTTCACTCTTTGTCACTAATTCCCAGTAAAATGTACCCTTCACTCAAGTATAAACTCTGTTGAACTCTTCTTTGTCATCGGTCAAGGGACTTAGTGGTGTATGTGCACACCAACCTCCGCCTTATATACAAGCAAAGAGAAGAATGGTTGAAGGGAAAGA
Organism: Picea sitchensis; assembly: GCA_010110895.2. Lineage (NCBI taxonomy): Eukaryota > Viridiplantae > Streptophyta > Pinopsida > Pinales > Pinaceae > Picea > Picea sitchensis. Next base: position 204,704 of record SNQJ01S0018639.1, on the reverse strand, counting down.
CAAAAGATGTGGGATGTTTCCTGATGATATGGGTTTAACAATAGTATTGAGTTGGCATTTGCCAACTTGGATCTTGATGAACTAGTGCTAGAGCCAGTCACTTTTAATGATGGTCATCCTCTTGAGGGGTCATCCTCCACATCAACAAACAGATTGCATTGGATATAGGGGAGGAGGAGGACGGAGGAGAGCAGTGGTAGTGATGCCAATCTTTGGATGATTATGACATGGAGGACTATTGATAGTCACGAAGTCATGAGCTATGAGATTCTTCCATCTACGGTTCTAGTATCTACCCCATGGCTATTTTAGATCTGTCATTGGCATTCCCACCCATAGTATCAGTGACTCTAACTCAGTATCTATCTACATTGTAATACAATTTGATTTTGATGACTTAATGAGATTGAGAATGCTGCAGCTTATGTTTCTAATTTCTTGTGTGTTCGGTGTTTGTCATTTGATCATCATTGATGTTACAATGTATTATGTTACATGTTTTGTATCATGTAAATCTTCTAGTTTCTAACAAAATATGAATCATTATGTCTATATTTCATTTTTGTATGTGTAATTTTCAAAAAAAAAATCATATATATAATTTTTTTAAATATATATATATATAAACGTGTCCGTGTCCTGTTTCCGGGAGTCTCCGTGCCCGTGTCGGATACTCGTATTCCCCATGTCTGGTGACTTAGCTCCCAGAGTATTTTATATTATCTGCTTGCATGGACACTATGGCATATGTTCACTGTTATGCTGCTTCTGATGTTCCCATCCTAAGTTCTTATAATATTTTCTTCTCTATGCAGTGCTATCTAGTTGTGTGATAGCAGTGCTCAAAGGAGGAGAACAAATTTCAAACAAACATAGATTTATCAAATATGATAGATCTTTAATAAACTTGATTGTCACTCTAAACTAAACAGTTTCATCAAGTTCACCTCAAAAACAAATACGAATTTATCCCCAGACGTTACAGCAACAGAAGAAATTATTAAAATGAAAAAAATTGCATGAATATGAATCTTTCCTTGCAGAAAAGTATGGAGCAGATAGAGGTTTCTGGCAAAATTAAAAGCAACTTTGTGGCAAGGACTTTACTGCAAGTGCATACATGTAAAGACATAGTTGAATAACATTATGAAACCCTAAAAGAGACTGTCCTGTATTAAATTTCACCTGCTAACATGTTGTTGATCAAGTATCCTGGCTGAGAACATTGGTCCTGCACTAGAACCTGGCGGACAATGAATAGGAGGACGAGGTGGCAAGGGCAAGGGTAGAATCCCATCTCCAGGAAGCAGTGTTCTAGGTATCATTCCAGCTCCAGAAATGATTTTCTTACTGCTATCATCCCTTTCCCATGACTCCATATGCTGTGCTTGCAAGGAAGACTCTGTGTTGACTTGTTTTTGGCATCCCATTTCAATCTCTCCTCTTTCTGATTCCTCTCTTTCATTAACATCATTTGCAGTCTCAGGTACTTTCAAAGGGCCAGTGGTATCATCCTCTGATGCATCTTGTAAGACAATCTGATCCCATGACAAAAACAAACAAAATTTGGTGCAAAGATCACTAAACAAAAAATAAGAGCATCGACAAATGTGAATGCCTCTCAAGAGCAAGAGATACAGCTCAAACATGATTTTCTAGAAAATTGAGACACCATCACAAGAGCAAACTTCATTTACCTCTATTACAGCATCAGCATCATGAAAGCGTGGTCGTCTAAAATCTACTGAAGGCCGCCTTTCACCAACACCACCTTCGACCTGTATAGCTCTACCAGTTGGCTGCACAAAAACATGTTGCAACATTTAGTAGAACATAAATGCATTGCAACTAAGCTCACAATCTAGATAACATCACAAATATATTCTAATTAAAGACCACACTGTGAAAGGAGCATGTGTAAGCAATAACATACAAGGATTGCTCTCCCACGTCCCAAACCCCTTCCACGACCAGCTGAAGCTGCAGATCCCGGATCAGAGAGCTTATGCTGTGTACTTTCTCCAAAAGCTTCATTCCGGCCTGTGGCAGTTGCCAGCTCAATTGGTAGGTCCGGATCATACTCCTAATTGACAGGTAGCCCAAAAAATGAATATCCAAACACCGAGAAATGATAACACTTGAAAATACAACAAACGTATATTTATTGTCTTTAGAATGACCACCTGCTCAGAACGTCCACTTTCATAGACACGAATTTTGCTTTGCATGGTTGCCTCCAAACGAAGTTGTTCCTGCCAAAATGAGCCCTTGAATTCTGAGCTTTGCAGTTCACTAACATCCACTAAAATAGAAATAACAATACAAGGGGAGCAATTAGTATTTAAATATATTTGTCAGAACAGATCATACCAGTTTTCTGCAGTACTCCTTCCAACTGTCTTCATCAAGACTGAAGTTAAAGAAATCTGTTGTATCCGTTCCAGAAAGCCTCCATGGCTTCTCCTCAAAGCTATCAATGTCAATTTCAAATACTGTCCTGCAGAGTGAGAATCGAGGGAAAAATGGATAATCAACACCTTCAACCTGCTACCTTGGTAAGATGGCAACGTTGGCAAGGAATAACCCCATAGAAATATCAAACCTTTGAAATTTGCATCATGTGTATCAATCGAAATTCAAAAAACTCAATAGAAAAAGTCAAAAAACAATGTACAATAGGCAGCAGTATCTCTGCAAGCAATAATTGTAAATTAAAGAAAATCATAAGACCGAACAAGTCACTTCAAGCAAGTCCAAACTTCCCAAAAATGGTCTTTGTACAAATCAAAGTGACATTTCAAAACAACTTCATTTACATGGCTGCATTTGCCAAATCCAGTGGCAATACACCTCACCAGTATCACCGATGAAAAATATCCCTCAGCAACCACACATTCAAATATCTGATGTTATTCTCCCAGAGGTCAGCATGTGCACAAATGGTGTGCTACTGTTGATGGACGAAGAGAGTCACTTAAATGCAATTTCATGTGTAGCACTCGTTTCTATCAAAGTTACCAACAAGAAATAACCATCTGCAGAGCCCTGATTAAGGCCAAGAATGGGAACAGCTCACTGGTGAACAAACCATGCTGTCTTGACAAAGTTACTGACCAGGCTATTTCCATTTGACAACAATGACCCCCCACAAAAACCAATATAGCATTTATCAGAAAGGGGATGGTGCCAAGATGAAGCAGGGGACATCATTAGAATGCCTGAAGCTCAATTCTTTTACAATCTGAGAAGGAAAATTCATAAAATATATGCTGACGTCGATGTGGAATCCAATCTAATCGAGCGAAAAGGCCTTGACAAAACGAAACTTGGAGTGGGATCAGTTCATCAACTTGCTTTCGCCATCAAGTGCAAAACTTCAGCCGCTTGATCAAGATGTCTCTGAACATGGTATTATCCACAGATATAGCAAGATTTGAAACCAGTGCTCTAGAAAACAAACTACATTTTGTGATAGTTAAGAGTCAAGACTGCTATTTTAAATGAAAGCGAAGCTTCCTCCTACTACAGGTAGACTTTGAAGCAAGTGTATGTATTAACAGCATAATATATAAAGGATCCCAAAGGGAGATACCAAAATTAGCCATCGCCTTCAAAGGAGAGACTACTACATTCATATAACATTGTTAACAGTTACAAGACCTGCTAATAAGCAGTTATATCATTACATAGAGCCATGGGGCTTCTTCCCGGAGGAACATTTTATTGTTCTATATTACTGACCACATTTTACAATCCCACACTCTACAACCATTCCCTCCAAAGTTTGATGTCAAAATGTATGATATTATTATGTTACAAAATATGAAGTTCACATGTTACTTACTTGTTAGGAGGAAGAGAGAATTCAAAGCCATTCTGAAAACCACGCCCTCCAGGAACACTGCTCCAAGGAGGCATGCCAGGTCCAGAGAAAAAATTTCTTTGCACAGACCCTCTGCCACCACTAGAGGTCCAATCACCTCTTCCAGTGGTAGGTACACCTTTACCAGGTGCCCAAACACCTCCACTAGGGGTAGCGTGCCTAATGTGATTTTGGGCACCACCCAAAGCACTTGAAACCCCCCCGGGAGTTGATCCTGCGCCTGGCCTCACATACTGCACTCAAATGTAGATGTGATCAGAAAGTTCTGTGATTAAGAATTCAAGTTTTCCTTAACATCCATAGTAAGAATAAACAAATCACATGAAACACAAATTTGCAATGTTAACAATGATAATGAAATGATAACCTCCATGTACACTGTACAGACATGTTCATTCAGACACCAACAAATTTACAAACGCAATTCTATAAAATTTCATCATTGAAAAGCATTCATGAGATTGTTAAATGAAGGAAAAATAACAATAGCAGAAGACAAATAACTTTTAATTCGGAAGGATACATTTTCCTGGTGTTTTGGTGTACAGTAGTATGTTTATTCCATAAAAAATGGGACAGGACAGTCTTCAGACAAAGCAATAAAAAGCAGAACTTAAAGAGACAAACCTTATATTGTGAATAGTGAGGATGATATTGCTGACTGCCGTAGCCAACCCTTGGAACACCTGCATTTCCAATTCCAATATTACCTTTTGCTGTCTGCCCCTTATCATCACCAGTTTTGTCTGCTGGTAAAGCCTTGTCGGCAGGAGCAGATACTGCACCTTCAAAAGGCAAAGTGGCTTCAGCTCCCCATTCTTGCTCCTCAATGGGATTATCACCACCAGCAACGATCACCAAATCATCCCCATCTTCATCCTCACTTCCTTCCTCAAAATCCCATTCTCTTCTCTCTACATTGGGATAAATCGCTCGATCATCATTGAGAACAATTTGCAAATCATCCTCACTGTCACTATCCCATCCATTCTCTTCTTGTAAACCTTGATTCTCTGCAACAGCCAATTCCGCTGGAGGTGTCAAATCGTGCCTCGCAGAAGATCCTTCAGCAACCCAGTTCTCTCCGTCGCCTTCCCCATCTTCCTCTATCTCATCGTAATCTCTCGAAAGCCCTGGAATTGAGGTTGTCACACCATTCATCACCATGCCAAGACCCGGAATATCGTCGTGCTGTGGCAGACCATTCTCCACTTCAAATTGGAACACGTTTTCACGGTGTGGCGGCTCAGTTGGTGCAACTGCCGAATCTCGGTCGGTTTTCTCTTCCCGGTCCGTTTGGAACGCCATTGGCTCACTGACTGGGTTTTCAGCATTCTCTTTATTTAATTCATCCTCGTGCTCCCCCATAACGATCTCTGTCTTCTCAACAAAATCGCCTTGAACGGAAGCTTGTGCATGAGCCCCAACTTCATCATTTTCTGAATAATTCCTCTTCGTCTCAGACTCTTCTTTGGCCCCATCCTGTTCGTTGACGCCACCATGTTCCGTGTCTTGCTGTGCATAGCTCCCCGATAAATCAAAACCCTCCGCTACTGACGCCTGCTGGGACAACGAAGGCGCCCTGGGCGCCTGCTGCTGCGACGACGATGGCGAGGATTTCCCATACAAAACCTCCTCATCGTCATCGAACTCTTCTTCGTAAGTGACCTGAGATCTCACGGGCGCAGGATTTGGTGGAAAACTCAAATTTTCCACGAAAGTATCATCATACAGATCTCCAAAATCGTCGTCTTCTTCCATCGGGTTTATATTTGCGCTCTGCACGGAGCCGATACGAGAACCCTCAAGTATTTATACAGGAAAACTATCCTCTGCGTTCTTTGCACTTGACTATCTTCTCCGATCAAGCGAAAAAGTTCAGACCATCCGTATTTCCCTTTCCGAGATGGAGCATCTATTATTATATAGATATGAAAAAATACAACTCTGGACGAGCCAAACCCTACCCAGATAATCGAGATGAAATCAGACAAAACCTAGATGGCAAAAAATACGAAAACTAGAAAACACTTCTACGGCGAAGATGAGATGAATCGTACCTTGCCCAGATTCGAACCCTCGACCCTCGATTTCTGGGGGCAATGGCCATGGAGAGTTTCAATTCCAGGGGATCCAGAGGGGATCAGACCTCTTCTGGTTCATACGCTTTGCATTTTGGTTGGCCATTTTGTTCCATTGCAAATAGAGAATGGAATAGAGGAATAAGGGAGGCCTGGCCGACACAGGCGAGGTGAAAGCCGCCTATTTTTAACCTTTCATTAAAACCGTTTATCTGCAAATAAACTATCAATTAAATCGTATATCTGCAAACAAACCATCAATTAACGCCCTCCCAAACTACCAAAACTATCAGGGAAAATCCTTCTGCCTTCTTGACTTTTGATCTCTGCCATCTCTTCCCCAACTTTGGGGATAAGTTTTAGAAGCCGTGAATGTAATGGGCTTTCAATCAATATATATGGCTATATTCAAACGTAGTATTTGGAAAATAGAGTAATCTCATTCTCGGCCAAGTGGGCTCGTATTTGGAAATATCGTTGGAGTAGGATTTTAAGAGGTGCATTTTAAGGTTCAATATGAGGGGAGATGTGTTGTAAGTGCATCAAATGTCCAATTTTCACACAGATAATATTTAAAATCAACTCTTATTCCGTGATTTTCACATTTTAAATTTTATCCTAAAATTTGTTTTCATTATTATTTGAAGCTTTGGTTGTTCCAAATGATCCGTGGAGAGTCCACCTTAAATGTTCGGATGTTTCTAAATATACTGCATAGTTTATTTCCAGAAAGCTCATGCATCAATATTTGTATTATAAAGTATTTGATTTTTCTCGAAATTTAATAGATTTAAGATTGAGATGAATCTAGGTTGATATTGAAACTCTAGTGTGGTCCCACGTAATATAATTATTGGACTTTCGGAGAAGTGCTCTTTTATACCATGAGTATAGAATCTATGTGTACTTCTCTGATCCATTGAGTTTGCTCATTACAATTTTAGTACACCAAGTATTGGCGACATGATCAAGTTCATTGTATGTTTAACGAGCAAAGGGAGTGTTTGCAGTGTTGGCCTCCTTCGCAAATACAATAGAATGATAAGTTCTCTTCATCATCGATGTTAGTCATCTTTGAGGCTAACAAACCTTTTGAGCCAACCAATGATGTATGGGAGCCCATTGTTATTGATCCAAGCCTTGTTGCAACTCATGGTTGGGGGTCGACTCCCCAAGGACCATGATGATCCATCACCCAATGTTCGACTTATCCTATCTACTTCATAGTTATGGCTAGAGACTTATCTCACTTTCGAGCCCTTAGATTTTGTTATGGATTTTATGTTTTCAAACATTTTTTTTCTGGGGGAGCATTGGTTAGGATGATGAGTGTATATTATAATGAAGCTCGTTTCGTTTAGATTTTTGCTAGTGTCAGGGGTGGTTGCATGCAACGTACTTTTTTATGCATAAAATGTCGCATGTACATCTACAATTCATATTAATAAGTAAAGGAAACATTGTATTAAAAAGTGTGAGAATTTTAATTGTGTATTGGTATCTATATTGTTGGCCTCTATCAATATGTGTACACAGCGATGAAGTACACCTATAATGCATGCACCTAGTGGAAATCTTTGAGGGAGAGAGAGGAGACTTGATAGTCATAAAAAGGATTCCAAGGAACCATAAGATTGATCCATCCAACCTTATTACCACACTTACACCCATGCACCCACAAATGGTCACACAAAGGATCAACAAGGGAGAGATGGAGCATATTAAGTATCGATCCCATGGTGAAGTTAACATTATGTTACTAAGGGGCACCACTCCACTATGGATGCCCTTGTAAGCATAAGCTTCATAACATACAAGGACCTTTAACCCACCACGAACCACCTCGACTATCGTGGGATACATTGCAAAAAAAAGGAAAGGAGCTTTTATAGTTACAGTAACAATTCCAAGAGACCATGGCATTGATCGATCTAATCTTATTATTGCACTAACACAAACGCACCCACAAAGTTGGCTACACAAAGAGTCAATGAAAAAGAGATCGAGTGGGTAGAGATATTTTATATCCAGTTAGTAGATAGGCCTCACCTCAGCAACAAGTTTGAGATGGAACTCAAAAGAGATTTAGGTAGAATAGACACAAAGATATATTCAAAGTAAGTATTCTACTAATAAAGGTCCTTCATGGGTTAAAGTGTACGAAGGTGTATTGAATAAGCAATATGTAACAAGGGAGATGGATATATGAAATACTTGGTGTTGACCTTCTTTCGAAGCTTGAAGAGGAAGTATAAGACTTCAGATAAAGTGGGGTATGAATAAAAGCAAAGAAGTGATAGTAGAGTGGGGTATTAGCCAAAGATATGTGGGAAGTCCTACACCCTTAAAAACTAAGTGCCATTTACACTACAAACTACTTCTTTTTTAACAATAACTCGGTAAACTATATTGATAGAAAACTATAGACAGAGTTGCAACATATGTTACATCACTTTAAAGTTCCAAAAAAGTTTCAAACCAACAGTTATGTAGTCCATAAACAGTCCTACAACAAGCCCAAAACAAAGATTGGTTTTGTCCTTATACAAAATTATCCAATGCTCCTTAATACTATATACTCCATAATATATGATTAATATTTTGAATGTTCTGAGAGAATAAATAAATAAATAAAACATAACGGTTAACGACATCCTCCAGACCTATGCTTGCTGGTTCACTCTTGCACAAATTAAAAGCCAGATTCGAAAGGAGACTACACTTTACCCTATATGACCAATTTCTTCAACAAAAGGATATGTGTTGTACCTTGCCTACCATGACCACACCACTCCTCAAGTCCCAAGCTCTCAAATGCCACAAAAATTGAAGAGTAGTGAACTAGTTTGGGCTACTAGTTCCACGGTCGATGTCGACCTGAAATCTTCTACAACTTTGCAATTTGAAGATTCATCGGGGGGTGGTTCCCCTTGGAGGTCCCTAACACCAAGAAAAACTCCAAACAACAAACAAAAAGCAAACACATTGATTGTTGTAAGAAATATTACCCTGTGGACAGGCTAAGCTCCCCTTTTGACCAAGACTCCTATCTTTGGTCCAAAGACAAAAGAGAACAAGTGGTTACTACTTTCCCTATAGATCTAACTAGATCAATCAAGCAAGAGAGAAGAAGAATGATGTGGTGTACCTTGTTGCATTGTTCGTCCTCACTACTCCAATCTCGACGCTTGATCTCCAAGCTCATTAAAACAACTGAAAAGCCTGCAAAGACTAGAAAAGGAACTCTTCCTCCTACTCTAGATGATTATATAAAGCATACCTATCTATGAAGACTGAAACAACAATAGACAAGCGAATGTAGAAGACATGAACTAGAAGGGAATATGCTAAGTTGATATTAATTGGAAAGCAAAAAGAGGCACTTACAAAGCATGATTGATGATGCAACACTTCTCCAAGCTCTCCTCGTCCAACCCTTGCATGAATCTTGACATCAAAAATGTTGATGCTTCTCCTAGAATCAAAGGTTTGATACCTAAATTATTCCCCCCTTCACCTTGGAAATACCTTCAATATATAGGCTTAAGAGGCACAACCACCATGAGAAAATGAAGGAAATGGTTGAGGATATGGCTCCTTAAGTTGTGATTTGGATCCTAAGATGAAGCCATATCATACGAGTCAAGCACAACCAACTTCATCCCAAGAGCGTTGGCCCTTAGGAAAAGGAGGAGGATCCCATGATTCCCTCTAAGAAAAAGTGGTGCTCCCCCTTAGTTAGAGACAGAGCACCAGTTTCCAAAAGTGGCACTCCCTTAACATGGCAAGGGGAGCACTAGTGCTCCCTATACATGGGCAGGGGGGCACCACCCTTCATAAAATGCCCAAAAATAGTCTATTTTTCCAAGAAAAAGGTGTGTTCTGACCTTGAAATGATGGGTTTCCTCCTCCAATATGACTTAGGGGTCATGGAAAATGTCTTTCATGGTGTCAAGGGGTTGTGGCACTAAGCAAAGTGAATGCAACAATAGGTAAGGTGCATACGACACTTGCGATAATACATGAGACATTTAACAAGGTACATACGTCACTTTGCGACACTTAGGGTGCGAAACTCAAGTGTGACATTTTAATGTGTAACAGATGCCCCCTAAAGTGTGAGGTCATAAGAGAAACTGATGGCTGAAACACTTTACAAATTCTTCAATGCAAGGGTGTTGGAGTAAGAGAACCTGGCAGAAGTTGTAAACAATCATTAGTCGATATACAAATATGTTCCATTTTTTAGGCCGACATACCTATGCACGGAATACGAGATGACTCAAAGCATGGTCGTCGACCAATACACTGCGAATCCATGAGAATATTGATTAGGGATATGGTAACCAAAGATACAATGTGGATCCATACCTCAATGACATGAACTGATCACAACCACGAAAAATACAATGTGGAGCTACGAGATGACAAAACATAGCCATGGATCAATACAATGTGGATCTATGTGACAATATATATATTAGTAAGATTGCCAACACGGTGATTGTACTAAAATCTTTCACATGCTCAAATGATCTCCATCACATCCTAGGAAAATCACATAACAGAGTGAGCGCCCAACCTAGGGTCTTTGTCTCAATCCTAGTGTGGTACAAATATAATCATGTGAATAGATGATTTGATGTCGAACATGGTAGAAACCACTTGATTACCGATCATTGAGGTAAATCGTTAACAAGTGTGAGGGAAATCACCAATGATGACAATGACTCCCAAGGTACCTTTAGTACATTCCAACGAATGTGAATAATTGAGTTGAGGTCAAACATTCATGGAATCATCTGATCAGAGGTCAATGATGTAAACCTACTATCAGAAGTGAAGAGGCATGCCATTGAGGCATGCAGGTACCAAGGTACTAACTGGTTTCTAAGTCTAATTCCTAGATAATGTGTTGCAGTTGACAAGAACATACTCGTCGAAGGAGGGCCTTGATGTATCCCCCATCATCGACATGAAACTGACACAAGAAAGTGATGTGAGATGGTGAATTGAATGAGTATGGATTGACACAAGAAAAAAAAAATGGTAATACTGCAAATGGATGGTTTGAAGTGAATCTTCCCTTGAACATTATGAAGCATGACAACTGACTTGGCAGAATTGACTTGATGAGTACCAAAAACATAATGTGATGACAAAAGAGCACTCTTCGACTGGAACGAAAAAGTATGGCGACACATGGAATTGGTATGACTCGGAGATAAGCAGATTACCCAATTGTAAGACGAGACGCAAACAGGTGCCATGTTCAAGGGAGACAGTACCTTCCATAAAGGATTATAAAAAACTTGACCTAGTTCCTTCAATTTTTCCCCCATCTAGATAGATGAGTACCTATTTTTTGTTTAACGAGCTCGAGGAGGATAATAGGTGCTCGATATAGCTCATCCTTCAGATGAGTCCCTCAACATATGTATAACGAACCTGAGGAAGGAGGGGTTCATCCCCATATGGATTCTGGAGATTAGACTCACACAGGTCCTTCGATGCATATTTTTACGAGCCTAAAGAAGGTAAACTCGGTGGTTTTTCACGTTTAGAGAGTCTGAAAAGAACTTAAAGACGACTCCATGGATGACTTTTTCGTAAATTTTGTCTCCCAAGCCCCTAAAAAAGTGTAAAACAATACAAGGGAGAACTCTTCTAATCATGCTTGACTAGAGTATTCATTTTTCGTAATTAGTCTCGCGAGGTCGAAAAAGAGATAAACTCCCACTCAAAAGATGCCCTTTCAAACCTTTTAACATGTGTGAAAGGAAGCAAACTCACTCGATAATCTTTTCATGTTTAGAGAGTCTGAAAAGACCTTAAAGGAGACTCAAGAGAGTCCCTTTTTCGTATAGCTTTTAAGAGTTCGAAAAAGAGATAAAAGTATACTCGGTAACCTATTCTCATGTATTAACAAGCACAAGAAAGAACAAAGATTGAGCTCGGTAACCTATTCGCATGTATTTATGAGCACGAGAAAGAAAAAATACTAAACTCGTTCTAAAAAAGACTAGTATGTTACGATGGGAACGTCCCCCAAGTGAGGATCACTCCTAGCAGTGTGTCTCTCTAGAAGTATACTACAAAATGGAAGTAGCATGATGCGAACAGCTAGCGTGAAGCATAATTCCAATGGCTATAAGCAAGCAAGACAGAAAATAACACAAAGCATTAGCAAGCGCAACCATTAAGTAGACAATCTGCTTCATTTTTTAATGAGCATGAAACATAGAAAGAACTATGCTCGTTCTTCCCAACGTAATGTCCAAAGGTTTCGAGGGAGGATATCCATGGGTGGTTGGTATTGTGCCCCCAACTGCATGATGGAAGCTAGTGCCTTTGCTCCAACATGATGTATGGAGGCTGGAGATATGCGCCCCCCCCCCGAGCTTCATTTCATCCACTGACTCTTCTCCTAACGCCAATTTCTATACCCAATAGACTCTTGGTTACTAATAGGAAAATGTTCACCAGAGGAAGAAAGAGGATCAACTGACACAAGCGGATGAAATGAAGGTTTACGAGATCTAGTGAAATACTCGACTCAACATTTATGAGATCTGGCAAAAGAATCGACTCAATATTTACGAGATCTAGCAAAATACTCAACTCAACGAGAGAGACAGTTGTTTCATTCTTTAACGAGCTTGACGTAGGAAAATAACTTTTCTCAAGACCTCTGGGTTTGATTCCTAGAACTTTGTTTCATTTTTTAACGAGCTTGTCATAGAGAAAAAAACTATGCTCGCAAGGTAGGTTTCATTTTTACATAACCTTGAAACTAGAAACTATGTTGGAGGCCCTCTGTTTCATTTTTTGACGAGCTTGACATAGAAACGGGAACTCTGCTTGAACCTGGTTTCATTTTTTAACGAGCTTGAAATCAACAAATAAACTATGCTCAAGAACCCCTACCTGATCATGGCTTCCAAGAGGACAATGCTCTGGAAGGAATACATGTCAACGGACAAACCTCAATCATGGCTGCCAAGAGATCTTCACTAGATGGTGAAACCACAATCTAGAAGGAATACATGTCGAGGGTCGCAATAGGGGTAGGGAGATC
>SNQJ01S0018639.1:158631-182217 GCA_010110895.2 Picea sitchensis | reverse complement strand
TCTACTTCTAGAAGATTCCTCCTCTAGAATGTTCTTAGGTGATGGTAGCACTATATAAAGGGGTTCAAGCAATGTAATGAGACATGAAGAGAATTATTGTATTTGGAGCGCTAGCTCAATAGGAGGATGCCCCTTCGAAGAGGCAAGCGAAAAGGAGAGGATCCCTTCCATAATAGGATCCATTGTATGGTGTTGCCCTACCTCAAGGGTTTTGATATAGTAAAGCGTGGTTTCTTCTATCTTGCTTTGTGGATCTATTGTGTATTCAGTATTTGTGGTGATTATATTTGTAGATCTATTCAGATTCTTAACACACACTCAAGAACAAGTACCCTCTGCCCAAGATCGATGGTTTGTTAGATCAATTGTAGCATGTTAAGTACTTCACCAAATTGGATCTCAAATCGGGATACCACTAGGTACGTGTTAAAGAGGAAGACATCTAGAAGACCTCCTTAAAGACAAGGCAAGGTCTGTATGAATGGTTGGTTATACCTTTTGGTGTATGTAATGCACTGGCTACATTTATGTGATTGATGAATGATATAGTGTGTCCCTATTTAGATTCATTTATAATAGTGTATTTGGATGACATATTGGTTTACAACTCTACTCGGGAAGAACACATCTCATGTAGGTGTTAGAGACTCTGAAAAAGCATCAACTATTGGTTAACCTTAAGAAATGTGAGTTTTCTCAGTAGTCATTGGTGTATTTAGGGTACGTGATTGGTGGAGAGGAATTAAATATAGATCACTCAAAGATGGAGGCCATCATCGAGTGGTTATTTCCTACTATTATCATTTAAGTTAGGATATTTCTTGGGGCAGTGCAATACCTATAAAAGTTCATAGCATCCTTTTCAACAGTAGTTGCGCCACTCCATGCCATAATAGATACTGGAAAGAGTTTATAGTGGGGAAAGAATCATCAAAAAACTTTCAATGGGCTAAAACGAAAGAGTAATCAAGCACTAGTTCTTGCATTACCTAACTTTTCAGAATCTATTAAAATTGGAGATGGATGCAAGTGGATATGATATGGGAGTGATCTCGTTGTAGGGAGGTAAGTCGATATCCTATCATTCTAAAATGTTTCACGGGGGAGTCTTGAACTATCCTACAAATGATAAGGAATTGTGTGCCCTAGTTCGAGTTGTTAAGAAGTTGAAGCACTATCTAATGTGTAAGGAAACCATTATCCAAACTAATCACTAGCCACTACAATATTTGTAGGCCCCAAGTAAGCTTCTACAAACTAGACACTACAAGTGGATGGGGTTTTTGCAACAATTTCATTTGGTCATCAAATATAAGAAGGGAAACACTAATAAGTTGGTAGATATGATTTCCAGGCCTCCAACATCCAAGATTATTACTTTAGGAACTCTTATGCACATGGAGCCTTTTACCCACGATGTATACAACGAGGCATACATAGAAGACGAGGAATTTAAAGAGTTGTTTTGGCAACTACAGTGATAGATTTGTGCAAAACAAGGTGATGGTAAGGCTGACTATCATCTCCATAATGGGTTGTTCTACAAGCTAGACAAACTCAGTGTCCCTAAAGGTGAAAAATTGCAACTTATCAAAGAGGCTCACACCTCCAAGGTTGCAGGACATTTTGGTGTTGGGAAGACAGTTGCCAACTTACAAAGGTATGTTTATTGTCCCGAAATGAAAGAAGACGTAGATCGATATATTAGAGGATGCATACTTTGTTGTACCAGCAAGCCTAGTAATAGAAAGCAAGATTTATACCACCCTTAGTCTGTACCCACTCTACCCTGGGACAATGATTTCATGGATTTTATGGGTGGTTTGCCAACAACCATGAAGGGACATGATTATCTATTTGTGGTAGTTGACAAGTTCAATAAGATGTGCATTCTTATGCCTTGTAAAAAGACCATCAAAGGAAAAGAAGCAACAAAGATGTTATTTGAATAGGTCTAAGTGCACTTTGGGATACCAAGGAACATCATCTCATACAGGGATACCAAATTTCTTAGTGCCTTTTGGACTACACTTTGGGAGAAGATGAACACCAAATTGAAGAGATCTACAACCTTCCATCCACACACATATGGATAGACAAAAGTAGTTAAGAAGACTTTGGTTCAAATTTTGAGAGGTTACAATCAAAATCATCCAAAGACCTTATATGAAAATATGATCTATATTCAACACTATTGCAACAAAGTAGTCCATACTTCTACGGATAAGTCCCCTTTCGAAACTTGCTATAGGTATTTTTCACCTTCTCCCTTGGATGTCGTATTTGGACAACAAGGAAGGGTGAGAGAAGACACTGTAGGAGAAGTATTTAAAGCAGGGAAATTTGTTGAAAATATTAGGCATATCCATTTGCAATTACAAGAGACATTGAAGAAGTTAGAAGAAAGATGCAAGGTCCGACATGATCAACACGAAACTAAGAAAACATTCAAAGTGGGAGATAATGTTGTGTTGGAGCTAAATAAAGAAAAGCTACATGATATTGGTAAGAATATCAAGGCTCTATAGTATGGTTCTTTTGAGGTATTGGGGAAGGTGGGTGATAATGCATATAGACTTAGTCTATCCCCATATACGTGCATTTACTAAGTAGTGAATGTGGAAAATATAAAACTCCATGAACCTTCCATGTTGCAACAAGAAAGTGAGGAGCAAGTCTTACCTAACATAGGGGACTTAGCAACAAAATATCAAGTAGAGCTAGTAGACGATACAATTTTGCAGAAGAATCCCATAACTACTAGATAGAGGTAGCATGACCTTTGGTAGATTGGGTTGAAACGACAACTTCCAGCAAGGAAAAATGGTACTTCAGGGAGAAGGTAGAGGAAACATTTGTTCACCTCATTTAGTAAAATATTTTTGGAACCAAAATCCTACCTAAATGGGGAGGTATGATTCAAAATGGATCACTATCTAATTTGTCATCTATCTTGGTACTTTTTGGATGGAAAAATTGGAGGAATTGGATTACATGGCCCATTTTAGTGGCAGGTCTCAATTTAAGATTTGGGGCTTGGAACCTTCCAAATCCACTTCGAGGCATCAAACGACATTTTTAGGGTCAAAAAAATTAGCCTCTCAACATTGTTCTACACATCATGACCTTTCCAACGGTGAGAAAATCACCTCAATTAGAGCTTATGTGCAGAAGTTATGCCTCCTACAAGTTGACCTACCTTTTTGACCACTGTGGTACCGAGTGGATACCACATAAAATCCCATTTCTCACACATGTGGGGCTATTCAAGTGTGGAATTTGAAGAAGATTTGAGAAGGTCGAAAACTCTTAACACTAATTGAGAGTTGAGACATGAAAAAACCCAAACCTTAGATGGATATCATACAATGTTAAATACCAGGTCGTTGGAAGGAGAGGGGGTTCTGTTCTTTTAGCATTGTAATTGTTCCACAGTTGAGCAGAGCATCTAAGAGTGGGATTTGAGAACATAACGTAGGAGGAAGAAGAATCTGTAGCATCCATTTAGGACATAGTGTAAAAGGCAACTCCATAGTTAGTGCCCCTTTCTTTGTACTTGCATTTCATAACTAGAGAAAAAAAAGTAGATCATAGGCCTCACCTTCTAGATGGGTTTTATCCCATTTTGGGTTTCTTGGGATACATCCTGTGTTCATTTATGTGGATGGTGTGTTCATTTTCTTATTCTTTAATGTTTGTTTTTTAATTATTTTCAAAAAATTGAGCAATAAGATAATTATAATAAATATGAGATCTAAGGAAATAAACTTTCACAATAAAATATTTAAAAATAATATAAGATTTGTTGTGATGACTTGTTCCAGTGGAATATCCACAATTGTTTATAGATCGTATTAGTATCAGATAAATTTTCTTTGGGGTGTTTATGGGAAGTTACAGGATCCAAGAATTTTCTTAAGAAGGAAATCGTAGAACCCTAACCATGGTGGATGAGTCCAATCATAACAATCGTCGAAATGCAACAAACAAGAGAATTGTGAGGATAGAGGAAGAGGTCATTGATATCTCTCACAATATGGTCGTCCTCAAGGCAACTTCGACAAACAAGTTTATACCTTTTACGAAGGTTGGTGGCTTTAACTCATAAGTTTGATTAGAAGAGAAATCGAGAGATAATGAAGACCTAGAAAAGGAGTCGAAAAAAGAGCTTGATGATGGTCCCAAGAATAAAAACAATGATTTATTGTACCTTTGGTCTCCTACTTTACTTGTCAACCCAGGGTTCATACAAACTTAAGAGGTGTTATGCATTGTATGTGCAGTATGTAATTGTCGGTAGCAAAGGGTTGAGATTGATCAAAGGCTGAAAATGTGCAGAAAAATCAAGTGACAGAAAGCAACTCTGAACTAATTGTTGAGGGAAACACATAATTCTGAAAGTAGAACTAATCTAGATTTCATGAAAATAACTTATTTTAACTGCATTAAAGAGTATTGAATTAAGAAAGTTAATACTGAAACAAAAAGATGAATACAATCTAAACTATGACAAAAAAACTGTAATAGAAGTAAAGCTCTTAAACTATGACAAAAAATTGTAATGGAAGTAAAGTTATACTAATGCATGAATAAAGCAAGCTAACCCTTTGATCAATGACAATCTAAACATCCTTTTATTGTTTATTGATATCTTCAAGAAAAGAAGATTAAGCTAAGTCAAAATCTGAAGCTAAAACAGACCTAGAGGAGAATTCTACAGGAACTGTACAGTTTCTACAGGAAACTCCCACATGAAGCAAAATGGAGTCTAAAATGGTAATTGCAAGTCTTTAAAAGCATGAACAAAGCTAGACTATAAATAAATGAAGTGAATCTAAGTTTATTAGCCTTGGGAGGCACCTAAGAGTGCCCCAAAAGGTTATTGAACATTTCTACAGGATGTTGCTGCAACTGGCCAGTTAGACATATTCTTAACAAAATTGAAATTGATCATGCAAAACAATATCAAACTTTAAGAGAGAATGCAATACTATCTTGGCACTAACTAATATGCATGAAAACCTACAGAAACAGTAGTAGGGTCATTGAACCCTCTTAGATGGGCCCTACCCAAGAAGCACAAGGAGCCTAAAAGAAACCTTAATAGACTGAAATCAGAACCATCTTTGTTTCATAAATATCAGTAATACATCAGGAGCAGGAAAGCTCTGAGTTCTCAGTACAAGTCTTCACAAAATCTCCAAACAATACTTCTTCAAAATTCTCTCTATCTCTCCTGGACTTAGAGGCATGTATATATAGCTAGAGAGTTCAACATGCTTTCCTAAATCAAGGAGAGGATTGAGTGAATGAGGGGTCTCATCCCTTTACATATGTAGCTATGACTGTTGTTGATCAAAAGTGGTCATAAATGCACAAGAAGCACACTAGGAGGTAGGTATGGACAATTTTCCTTGATCTTTGGCTGTCAACTCCTTTGAGGAGACTAAATCCCCTTATTCTAGGGTGTTGGAACCCTTCATTTTTGAAGCTTGACCTAGTTGGTGGAACACACATCTTTTGACAAAATATTAGAGAAAATGGTACATAAACACAAAAATCCACCTCAATCAAACATTCATTAAACAAGATACAAAATACCCATGACTAACTACTAAATATGGTCAAAAAGTAAATATCAATTCAATCTAAGGTGGAAAAGAGTGTCAAAGATGAGCCTCTAAAATGCACAATATTGGGGCTCATCGTCACCCCCAATATGACCTTTTGCACACCCTTGTGCAATCAAGTTTGTCTCTCTATCTCCATTATTGTTTTTGTTGTTGTGTACCCTATTGTTGTTCATTATTCCTCTGTTGTCCATCATCCTGTTGTTGCTCAATGCCTTGTTGCTGCTCAACAAAATGTTGTTGTTCATTACCCTATTTTCTATCAACATTTTTGTGGTGTTCCTTTTGTTTCTCGCTAAATTTCTCTCTCATATCCCAAGCTATATACTTAGTGACAACTTGCTACTAATGGTATCCCTTATTTCTCACAATCTTGTCCCATTCTGATTCTTCCCTTTCTAGTTTGAGGTCAAGCATATGAGCTACAAGGAGAAGGAGTGGAGTGCTCATCCTTAAGCCAATCCAATTAGTTTTCATTCTCCTTAGAATTTCTTTATACCATGGTGTTATCAGGAGGGCAAGATGCAAGGTATTGGGAGAATGAGGTTCCCTGATCTGCAAATCATAAGGCAAATAGTGCCACCTCTTGTGGTAGGCCTTTGTTGTTTCCTCTCTCAATAACCCGAGTGAGTCATCAAGATGAGCTATTACTTCCCTTTGTTTGGTTCTCCATCATGGAGTTATATCCTTATCCAAAGAGAGCTATGATGACTGTTTATGACACCTTTAGGCCTGACAGCCTTTGCTCTAATCCAAAGGGGTGTTTATTGTTCTTCTTCCTTATACTTTTTGAATTCATCCGCCCTCTTTTCCTCGTGCCTTAGCTAATAGGCAAAGGACATTAATCCCACATACCCCACATATGGATTGGGATTCCAGTTGTAGGGGTGTGGTAAGACAAGGTTATGCAGGTAGAATTCACAAATTTAGATTTTTATTCCATATTACATTCCCGATATGCATTTATGAAATCTTGGGGAGAGTCAAGGTTGAACTTCTCTAACTTAGATAACCGTGGAATGTAATTTTTGGGCCACTGTTATTTTAGGAACAATGTGTATGTTCTGGTTGGTGTCCTGCATTCCAACATGTCTTCAGATACTTTAACTATTGTTTTGACCACTGCTTCCATATTCTCCACCTGTTCACTCTTCTCATGTAGATATGTTCTTTCCTTACTCAATTGTTGTTGAAGCTTCTGGTTCTCTACTTTCAGCTTCTGGTTGTATTCTACTTTCTGCACAATCATAGTTTGAAACTTTTCTTGCATAAGTTGGAGTTGTTGCTCCAACTCTTGAGCAACCTCCTCTTTCGACTTTCCTTTATTATCTTCTATCACCCTTTTCCACTTGATGGCATCAATCTCGGGCTTCTCTAGTTCCAACAAGGTTGCTTAAATAAGTTTTTCCATGAGAATTTTTGTCTTAGAGGTTCCTTCCATTGGTCTTTCTTCTTTCATTGTTGCCTCCTCTTGAGGCTCTTTTCCTTTTGTCTCTTTTTGTTGTTCTGGACTAGGAGAGTCCTTAACTTCCTCTAATTGGGGTGTGATAGTGCATGGGGTTGATTTTATTGGGCTCCTCTTTTTCTGAGTTTTATTGACTCTGTTGGACCTCCTCCTTCTGGGCTGCACCCACTCTCCAGTAGTGATTTTCAAAGGTTGANACAATACTTCTTCAAAATTCTCTCTATCTCTCCTGGACTTAGAGGCATGTATATATAGCTAGAGAGTTCAACATGCTTTCCTAAATCAAGGAGAGGATTGAGTGAATGAGGGGTCTCATCCCTTTACATATGTAGCTATGACTGTTGTTGATCAAAAGTGGTCATAAATGCACAAGAAGCACACTAGGAGGTAGGTATGGACAATTTTCCTTGATCTTTGGCTGTCAACTCCTTTGAGGAGACTAAATCCCCTTATTCTAGGGTGTTGGAACCCTTCATTTTTGAAGCTTGACCTAGTTGGTGGAACACACATCTTTTGACAAAATATTAGAGAAAATGGTACATAAACACAAAAATCCACCTCAATCAAACATTCATTAAACAAGATACAAAATACCCATGACTAACTACTAAATATGGTCAAAAAGTAAATATCAATTCAATCTAAGGTGGAAAAGAGTGTCAAAGATGAGCCTCTAAAATGCACAATATTGGGGCTCATCGTCACCCCCAATATGACCTTTTGCACACCCTTGTGCAATCAAGTTTGTCTCTCTATCTCCATTATTGTTTTTGTTGTTGTGTACCCTATTGTTGTTCATTATTCCTCTGTTGTCCATCATCCTGTTGTTGCTCAATGCCTTGTTGCTGCTCAACAAAATGTTGTTGTTCATTACCCTATTTTCTATCAACATTTTTGTGGTGTTCCTTTTGTTTCTCGCTAAATTTCTCTCTCATATCCCAAGCTATATACTTAGTGACAACTTGCTACTAATGGTATCCCTTATTTCTCACAATCTTGTCCCATTCTGATTCTTCCCTTTCTAGTTTGAGGTCAAGCATATGAGCTACAAGGAGAAGGAGTGGAGTGCTCATCCTTAAGCCAATCCAATTAGTTTTCATTCTCCTTAGAATTTCTTTATACCATGGTGTTATCAGGAGGGCAAGATGCAAGGTATTGGGAGAATGAGGTTCCCTGATCTGCAAATCATAAGGCAAATAGTGCCACCTCTTGTGGTAGGCCTTTGTTGTTTCCTCTCTCAATAACCCGAGTGAGTCATCAAGATGAGCTATTACTTCCCTTTGTTTGGTTCTCCATCATGGAGTTATATCCTTATCCAAAGAGAGCTATGATGACTGTTTATGACACCTTTAGGCCTGACAGCCTTTGCTCTAATCCAAAGGGGTGTTTATTGTTCTTCTTCCTTATACTTTTTGAATTCATCCGCCCTCTTTTCCTCGTGCCTTAGCTAATAGGCAAAGGACATTAATCCCACATACCCCACATATGGATTGGGATTCCAGTTGTAGGGGTGTGGTAAGACAAGGTTATGCAGGTAGAATTCACAAATTTAGATTTTTATTCCATATTACATTCCCGATATGCATTTATGAAATCTTGGGGAGAGTCAAGGTTGAACTTCTCTAACTTAGATAACCGTGGAATGTAATTTTTGGGCCACTGTTATTTTAGGAACAATGTGTATGTTCTGGTTGGTGTCCTGCATTCCAACATGTCTTCAGATACTTTAACTATTGTTTTGACCACTGCTTCCATATTCTCCACCTGTTCACTCTTCTCATGTAGATATGTTCTTTCCTTACTCAATTGTTGTTGAAGCTTCTGGTTCTCTACTTTCAGCTTCTGGTTGTATTCTACTTTCTGCACAATCATAGTTTGAAACTTTTCTTGCATAAGTTGGAGTTGTTGCTCCAACTCTTGAGCAACCTCCTCTTTCGACTTTCCTTTATTATCTTCTATCACCCTTTTCCACTTGATGGCATCAATCTCGGGCTTCTCTAGTTCCAACAAGGTTGCTTAAATAAGTTTTTCCATGAGAATTTTTGTCTTAGAGGTTCCTTCCATTGGTCTTTCTTCTTTCATTGTTGCCTCCTCTTGAGGCTCTTTTCCTTTTGTCTCTTTTTGTTGTTCTGGACTAGGAGAGTCCTTAACTTCCTCTAATTGGGGTGTGATAGTGCATGGGGTTGATTTTATTGGGCTCCTCTTTTTCTGAGTTTTATTGACTCTGTTGGACCTCCTCCTTCTGGGCTGCACCCACTCTCCAGTAGTGATTTTCAAAGGTTGACTGTAGGGGTCCCTAAAGCAATTAAGACATCGACCACCTCTTTATCTTCTTCATATATCTTTTGTTTTTTCTCCCTCTTTTTTTATTTTGATTTCTTGGGCTTGGTGAGTCTCTGGGTTCCTCTCCCTTGATTCTTTCTTCCTCACTCATGGCTTCATGCACTTTTTCAAAAGCTTGTCTGTCCATGTTGATGAAATATGCCCATAAAATTATATGTTTCAAGCTCCTAAGAGCATATGAGACTATCAACTTGATGAGGCAATCACGTGCTAAGAATTCTTGTTTCCCTCTTTGTACTTTTAGGCTCATCTCTTTTAGTGATTGAAGAAGAAAACAAGGGACACTCATATTCAGGTGTGGTTCATGATTTGAAAATGCCTAAGCTGATGCAACAGTCTGAAATGGTAGGCATAGACCGCACTCATCCTACCCTCACAAGTAACGTATTTCATGATGTGGTATGCTACCTCCTGCCATGGGTGAGGGAGGATTTCCCTTTTTATGCCATTTTTACCTTCATCAAGTTTCTCATTATGGAGGAAGGATGTCTTCTTGGCATTAATGGCTTCCTACCATTCTTATTTGTCCCAAGGGATGCCCAAAGGTAAACTATAAAATTTGTTGATGGAGGCTTCATTGATCCTAATGGTTAGCCCCCTGATTGTAGTCACACATTCCTAATCTTGTATGCTCTGAAAATTCTGAGTAATCTCCATGGACACCTCATTATCAAACCCCCTTAGTCTCTCAAAGTAACCCAACCACTCACATTTTTGAAAAAATTCCACCATCTCAGGGTTGTCATAAACCCTAGAAGGCTCTATTAGTTCCCTTCTCTTAAATCCAACTCCCATAATTGTTTGTTAGGATGATGAGTGGAGAGGAAGGTCGGTTGAAGGTTTCCTATAGAATATTCAAGTTGATTTACTCCTTAGAGATGATGATAAGTTGAGTTGGTTTTTAGGTAAATTGGTGGTAAGAAAATTCAACAAAAGGTTTTTCTTGAAGAAAAAGGGAAAGATGAGGGTTTTTATTTGACAAATTCCAAGTTGGTATGATTTTCTACAGTCGTTCCTGTAGAAGTGGAGTTCTATAGGAACTGTGTAAATCGAAATTTCTACAGGGTGCGTTTATTAAGACTCATGAAAAATTCTAGTGTCGAGAGGGGTTGACCATAGGTTCGTAACATTAGCATTTTGAGGGATATCAACATATGGAAAACTGGTTCATGTCTTAGGACAAACTCTACATGACTGTAACTGTGGAAAAAAAAAAACAGGTTTTTGCAGGGTACAACTTGCTTGTTGTTCAATGACCATAAAACCTTATAGGAACGGCCATAGGTCAAAAACACATGAAAACTAAAATAAATGCAACAAATGTTTGAGATTGAAGGGATATTTCTCTATCTAGGGTTTCATGGCCACCTGCAGTCTGTAGAAATTCTTCTCTTGCAGCGTCCTCTGATCCTCTGGTTGTTTGTTTTGCTTGCCTTCTTCTCCCGTGAGCTTAGATTCCTGATTTCACCTGACTAGAGCCATTCTTCTTCTTCAAATTCGAAATGGTGCTCCAATTTTTCTAACTCCAAGTTATACCCTAAAATCGTGGATAGGACCGTTGACTTGTCACAACAGTACAACAACAGTCAACTTGTGTATTCATAATTCCTTAATTCGTGCCTTTTCTAACTCAAAGAAATAAACCTCCACTTAAACCACTTAATCTCCATATGTTAATTCAGATCTTAGCACGAATTATGCCACCCCCAGTTGACAAGATGCAAATGACCTCATTTTCATCACCTCATCAAATTTATAAATACTTTAGACTATATGAAATAAGCATAGGTAAATTGTATGAAGGTTAATGAAACATTTGAGGGGACAGATAGTTGTTTTACCTTATTTACCTTTGCATGCATATTAATTTTTCTTCTTGTAGGTGGTTGGAGTAATGGCAAATGATGACTTGTGTCATTGATGATGTCCTTAGATTCTATTGATGTCTTCCTCGAAATGAGATGTGCAATGTGTTGGAGCAACGTGGCCTTTAATCGCTCTACATGATATAGAACATCCTATAGATTTGTTTCTGCCTTATTGAATATTTTCTACAGGATACAAAGTATCATGTAGAAGTTGATTATTTTCTATCCCGATGATGTATCTGATGAAAAAAATGGTTGGAGAAGGCGATTCTAGTTCTGATATTTATCATTGAATTGTTGATGTTGGTTTTGACTCTTATTTCCTTCCATTATTTGTAGAAATTGTCGTGTTAGGTTGATCTTGTAGAATGTTGTAGGTATATCTTGTAGAATAACCTTGGAGACTATATTTATTGAAATGAAGGGTAAAACAAAACATGTTGGGTATGGAAAGTGCTATGTATGATAGAAATGAAAAATATGGATGATCATATGGAGATGATTGAAAATACTATTTATGAATGACGAAAATTTGTGAAAATTGATGGGAAAGTTGTGAATTCCTACTGTCCTTACTGTATGTTGATTTTATTCCTATGCAGATGGTTGTAGTAATGAAGTTCTTGGTACCTACAAAAACAAAATATAAGTACAAAAAAAACTTTTTTCTCTTCTGTTTTTTTTTTCTTTTTCTCAAGGCAAAAGTGTCATCATTGGTTTTCACTAATGCCTCACCTCGTCATGCTTCTGAGAATTTTTTGTGATGAGGATATCCATTTATTCTTTAGATCTAAGACTGCATCCATTGGAGGTTTTCAACCTTAGATCTGTTCTAGATGCCTTTTGAAGGTTTTCATCTAGGATTTTTTTTTNCTTTATTGGGATGGATTGAGAACATTTCAACTATCAATCACATCTAGATTTTGTTTCTTCACTATTGCTGTGAAGTATTCATTTGTTAGGGGATTATTGTAAGTCTTTAGTCTGAATCCATTCACTAGTAGGGGTATTCCTTCTTCGTCAATGGTTCTTATCTGCACTAAACCATTATCATAACACTTTTCAATGATGTAAGGCCCTAGCCACCTCGTCATCAACTTTCCTTTGAAATCCTTAAACCTTAAGTCATATAACAGAGCCCATTCCCCTTCTTTGAACTTTATGTACTTAATCTTTTTGTCATGCCAGTCCTTTCATTGTTATTGCACCACTTCAGTGTTGAAGAGTTCTTGCATCCTGTACTCATCTAAGGTATTCAGTTGGTTGAATATTTCTCTTTGTGTTGACTGCAAATTCATGTCTAATTCAATTGTTGTTCTCGATGTATGATATTCAAATTCAATAGGAAGAATGGATTTCTTACCATAAACTATTTCATAAGGAGTAAGCCCTGTGGTAGTTTTACATGTAATGTTGTATGCCCATGTTGCTTCTACGAGGTTCTTCAACCAATCTTTCTTGTTCATGCTCATTGTTTTGGTGATGATGTTTTCTAGCTCTTCGGTTGTGACTTCAACTTACCCATTTGCTTGAGGATGGTAGGGTTGTAACAAATCCGACCCCTTAAGGCTTCTAATGGGTGGGGTGTCCAATTTTTCTCGCTTTATCTAACTTATCTTACTTTCTTCCATTCACATCTCCAACATTCTTTGCTTATTCAAGGAATTTTCGATGACAACACCTTTTTATTCGCGCATTCACAGACTCGTGGACTCTTGACTATATATATTTATAATTTTCCTTTCACAAGTCCACCCGTAAAATCTCGACGCTTAGCCATTTTTTTCATTTTCACTGACTCGTGGAGGTAAAATTCTACGACCCTAACTTTCATGAGTTTGTGGAGTCTCAATACTTAATTGTTTTTCGTCTTCGTGGACTCATGGAGTTAAAATTATACGACCCTAACTTTCATCAGTCTGTGGAGTCTAAATACTTAGTCATTTTTCCTCTTCACGGACTTGCAGAGGTAAAATTCTACGACCCTAACTTTCATGAGTCCATGGAGTCTCAATACTTAGTCATTTTTCCTCTTCATGGACTCACGAAGTTAAAATTATACGACCCTAACTTTCATGAGTCTGTGCAGTCTCAATACTTTGTCGTTTTTCCTCTTCGCGGACTCATGGAGGTAAAATTATATGACCCCAACTTTCATGAGTCCGTGGAGTCTAAACACTTAGTCATTTTTCCTCTTCGCGGACTTGCGGAGGTAAAATTCTACGACCCTAACTTTCATGAGTCCGTGGAGTCTCAACACTTAGTCGTTTCTTCATCTTCTACTGACACGTGGGGTGGCACATGGCACACATACTGCTTGACATGTGGCATCCATATTCCCTGCGGGCCCTTGTCTAATTCTGCCAAAACTACGTGACACATGGCCTTCTCCCGTCAGGACACGTGGCACTCACATATAGTCTTTATTTTATGGATTTGACGATTCTAGTCCGATGACACTTGAATCAATGGTGATTCGGCAAGGATTCTCCTTGTCCCCTTTCTCTGATAACCCATTAGCACATACCCTCTTTGGGTATTGTGGCGATATTAGTAAGTAGGGTACGTCGTGACAACATCACCCCTTTTCCCTTGGTCCTGTTCCAACGAGATTTGCCAAGATCTACGATGGAGTTTCATCATGGCCTCACCCTGATGGATGGTCTAGATCTTCCCTCGACTTCCAAGGTAATTTTAACCAGGAGGTTCTGACCATGTTAACCTTCATGGACCCAACAGTCCTAGATCGTCCACGATCACTCCTCGACAAATCAATGACCCTTGTTGATTTCAGAATATGGCTTTGTGCTCAACACCGATGGAGGGTCATGATCTTTCCCTTTTAGCCCAATCAATAGTCAAGGTCGCATCTCAACCATGTTTGATAAAGGGACCTAATTTATTCATCATGCCAAATCCATGGCCACGATTCTTCTGAAGCGAATTAGGGCTTATCCACTGACTTAACAGTCCACGCATGAACTTAGCCATATCACGATTGTATTTCTTCAAGTCCTTCTCAAGTCCTATCGAGCCTCGAGGATGCTCGTACTTGACCAAGGTACTCCATGGTTTCCTCCAATATTATTCACAGTACCCTATTCTTTGAAAGACTAGTTGGGGTTGGTCATTCCAACGTCGTGGCGCGCACGTGTGTGTGTGTGTGTGTGTGTGCATGCACATGCGCATGAGAGTACATGCATATGCCATAGGATTACAACGATACACACAGTGAGTAGGGACATCTCTCCCCTCAACTTAGTATAATGGCCTTGAATTATACGCGTAACAATCATAAAGATTTGTATCCTTTCCTATATACTAGACACAACTTTATTCACAAGCATACATTCGTAGATAATTCTCACAAGACATGAAATATTCGCAAGCAAGAATGTAAAACTCTTCACACAATTAAACATTATGCACAATTTTTTGTGTCTCCAGAATACCCAATTTGATTTGTAGACCAAACGGTTACATCTAAATATTATGTTGTTCATTTAACCATACACATAATCATGTCAATACACAAAGGTGGACAGGACACTTATCTACAAAAAATTGAGATATGTTGAGTATTGTTGTAGAGAGAACTCCACCCAACCATAGGTAAGGCTGCGTTAAATTCCACTACAACCAGCCACCCACAAGCCAGGATATGATGTCAAGAGAGGAGTTCCGCAAGATTTTTCTCCGATGTCTCCTTCTGCCCTGCCCTGCCCTCCCCCTTTTCTTCTCATCCTCTTCCCTTAGTACCTCATGGACCATGCCAGAAACTTCCTGAAGGTACTTTCCCATCTATTGTTAACTCCTTCGAGAACTATTCCAACTACTATCTTGATTGATAGTCAGTTTCTAGGGCTGAGGGCAGTTCAGATCCATATCATTTTAATTATGCAAGGTACTTCTTGGTAGATTCATTCAAATTAGTGATGGCCTCTCTATTTCCCACTCCTCTCATGACATTGTAACCTGTGAAGGCCATCCCTTCAACAGTAGCTCAACATTCTCTATTTTATTAAAATCCAAACATATTTATATATGTAGAAATATTACAAAATCTATCAAGGTCCATTGTTTATCCTTGATCACCCACGGGTTGGGTTATTGTTTTGCCATAATAACACTTATAATTACAGACTGGGGGAAACAAGGGTGTTAAAATACTCCCCCTTAAAGGAACAAAACCCTCGGTGTTCTATTTAACACAAAAATTCCATATTCAGCAGTGAACAAAAAAGGGTATGCATGTTTCATGGCATCCTCCATTTCCCAAGTTGCTTCATTGGGACCAAAGTGTTTCCATTACACCTTGACCTGGGCAATGATTATATTCTTGAGAGGGATCTCTCTCCTGTTTAGGATACACTGCGGCTCTGGTTGGAACTCTCCCTCTGGCTCCACATGTATCACAGACCAATCAATTATGTGAGTAGCATCATGTATATATCTCTTTAATAAGGAAACATGGAACACATTATGTGCCTTCACTATAGGGGGCAAGGCCAGTTTATAGGCTACATGTCCCACTCTATCCAGAATTTCAAAAGGGCCACAAAATATGGGCACTATCTTAGCACATGCTCCCATTCTTAAGGAGCTTCTCCTTGGTTTGATTCGAAGATACACATAATCTCCTAATTTAAACTCTTTGTGACTTTTTTTGTTATCTGCATAACTCTTTTGTTGGTCTCGGGCCACCTTCAGATTTCTCTTTATCTGGGTCATTTGTTTTTATAGTTCCATTAACATTTTAGGCCCAAGGGTAACCATGTCTATTGGATTATCCCAACCGATTGGAATATTGCATTTTCTACCATAGAGGGCCTCAAAATGGGTCATTTTCAAGGATTCTTGGTATCCATTATTGTAGGAAACTTCAACCAGGGGTAGATACTCTTCCCATTTCTTGGGTTGATGCATTACATGCATCCTTAACATTTCTTCTAATGTTCATTTCACCCTCTCTATTTGTCCATCAGTTTGAGGGTGGTAGGATGTGTTAAACAATAGTTGTGTTCCACAACCAGTGAACAAGGACTTCCAAA
Organism: Picea sitchensis; assembly: GCA_010110895.2. NCBI lineage: Eukaryota > Viridiplantae > Streptophyta > Pinopsida > Pinales > Pinaceae > Picea > Picea sitchensis. Next base: position 165,860 of record SNQJ01S0018639.1, on the reverse strand, counting down.
ATTATGAGGTGAATTTTGCATACCTATCAAATATAATTTCCTTGAGCATCCCATGCAGTCTGAATATTTCTTTCATGAAGATGTTGGCAATGTCTATTGTCTTGCAAGTGGATTTTACTGGAATAAACTGGGAAGCCTTGCTCAATTTATTCACAACTACCATGATGACATCATTTTTTTTGGTCGTTTTGGGTAGTCTAGTGATGAAGTCCATGGAAATGGTTTCCCATTTCCGTTCTTGAATAGGCAGGGGCTGCAACAACCCCACTGGGTGTTGGTGTTCTACTGGCACTCTAGACATTTAGCTAGATAATCATCTGTGTCCTTTTTCATTCTTGGCCAATAAAACAATTTCCTAAGGGATGTAATCATCTTTTGATAACCAAGGTGACCAACATATGGTATTTTGTGCAGTTCATACAATATGAACTTTTTCAAGGTGTCACGAGTTGGAATATACAACCTCCCTTTGTATGTTAGTAGGCTATCACTTGTCAGTTGATAATTTGCATACTTCGGTCCGGTGAGCTCTTGCTCCAGGTGTATCTTCATGGTTTTGAAGAAATCATCTACCTCATGTGATCTTTTAACTTTTTCCTTGAGGTCTGTTTCACAAGTACTCATGGATGCTAAATGAATCACCTTCATACTTCTATTGAGGGCATCAACCACTTAGTTTTATTTTCCTTTGATGTGTTTGATTTCAAAGTCAAACTCACTCATAAGAGCCATCCACCTAGATTGCCTAGCATTTAGCTTGGGTTGGTCAAATAAATATCTCATCCCACTATGGTCGGTCATGAGGACAAACCTTCTGCCTAGGAGGTAGTGCCTCCACATTTTCAAAGCGTGCACTATGGCAGCCAACTCTAGGTCATAGGCTACATAATTTATTTCATGTTTACTCGATTTTCTAGATTCATAACATACTACATGTCCTTATTGCATGAGGACTCCTCTAAGTCCCTCTTTGTAGGCATCAGTGCACACCAGGTATTCCTTGTTTGGGTCTGCAATTTTCAGTACAGGGGCATGTGTTAAAAGGTGTTTCAGCTGCTGGAAACTTCCCTCGCATTTTGTTGTCCAAATAAATTTCATCCCCTTTCTTTGTAGTGAACTGATTGAGTGACCAATCTTAGAAAATCCCTTTATGAATCTCCTATAGTATCCCGCTAAACCCACGAAGGATCTAATGTCAGTGACATTCCTGGGTGTGGGCCAATCCATAATGGATTTGATCTTATCGGGGTCAACTGCCACTCCTTTCCCAGAGAAACATGGCCTTAAAAAATGGACATGCCTTTGGAAGAAGTCACACTTGCTAAGCTTAGCATAGAGCTTGTGCTCTCTTAGTACTTGGAGTACTAACTTTAAGTGTTCTTCATTTCTTCATGCTCTTCCTTACTCTTTGAGTAAACTAGGATGTCATCAATAAAAACTAATACAAATATTTACAAGAACTTGTTGAGTACATTGTTTATCAAACAAATGAAAGTGGTCAGTGCGTTGGTGAGATCAAATGGCACCACCACAAATCTAGAGTGTCTGTACCTTGTCCTAAAGGCGATTTTATAGATGTCCTCATCCTTGATTCGAACTTGATGATATCTAGATCTCAGATCAATCTTGGAAAAGGTGGTGGCACCTCTTAATTGGTCGAAAAAGTCATCAATCTTGGGCAGGGGGTACTTATTCTTAATTTTCATTGTTGCTTATATTCTATGCACAACCTGAGTGTGCCATCCTTCTTCTTTACAAATAAGGTTGGTGCTCCTCAAAGAGACACACTAGGCCGAATGTACCCCTTGTCTAACATTTCCTTCAGTTGCAATTTTAGCTCAACTAACTCTGGGGTACTCATCCTATAGGGTGCTCTAGACATTGGCACTGCTGCATGTATAAGGTCTATTGAGAAATCAATATCTCTCTTGGGAGGTAGCCCCAATACCTCTTGTGGAAACACATCTCTAAACTCTTTCAGTACAGGTTGCTCTTCTAGTCTTGGTTTTTGGTTCTTAACAGAATCTAATATCTGTATTGCATACAAAGGGCACCCTTTCCTACAATACTTCTTCATTTGGAGGGGTGATATCTTTCTTACTGAGACGGGTTTTTGAATTCCTTGTAAAGTTGTTCTCTCCCCTTTATCATCTTCACATTCTAAGGTTTTGTTATAACAATCCAGTTTGGCTTTATGGGCAACTAACCAATCCATGCCAATCAACATGTCGTATGATCCTACAGGAAGGATGTTTAAGGTGGCTTGGGTGGGAAACCCATTCACGACGACTGGGCATGCTATTATGACCCTTGCTACCCTTCTTTTTGTTCCTGTGTCTAGTTGTACCAGCCATGGCTTAGTGTGTTTTGCTTGTTGTAATTTACACTTCTCAACAGTTAGAGGAGAAATACAACTCATATTAGAACTAGGGTCAATCATGATAGAAACAAGATGGTTGGTGACCATACCTTCCATTTCCACCACCGAGGCTTGGTGGTATGCTTGTCTATTGTCCAAAGTTGCATGGATTTTTGGTATGTTTTTGGCCACATCATCGACTGTGGTAGCCTATTGGATGTTGTAAACTCCCTTGTTATTTGGTTGCCTATGAGGACAATATCTCAAGATGTGTTCTTCTCCACAACCCCAACATTTCAATGGTTCCTTCTTTGTTCTTTCATTCCTACCCGGGGATGATCCAATAGTCTTATCTCCACCTTAAGATGGGAAGTTCCGCTGATTCACACTTTTGGTAGGGAATCCCATCCTGAGATTCTTCCCAAAATTCTTGAGCCTTGAAGGTTTAACTACCATATTCTTGAATCCTATTTTATGTTTCTTCTTCCATTCCTTGGGGGGTTCTATTTTGTGGTTGAGTTACGCGTAATAGTATCTAGCCTTCTAAATGGTGTCTTCCAAGGTTTTAGGTTCATCAATTTCAATCATGTTCCAGAAGGATTGAGGCCCACTAAGAAATCGTTGCATCTCTACCTTTTCATCCTTTATGTAGGGTACATACCTCACAAGTTCCAGAAATTTGTCGATGTATTCATCTATAGTGAGTTGTCCTAATTTGAGCTCATAGAACTCCTTCATCTTTTCATCATAGTACCGCTCAGAAAGGTACTTCTTCTTGAAGTATTTCTCAAACTTATTCCAGGACAACCCCTTTTCCCGGATTCCTTTTACATTCCTAAGGTCTTCCCACCAGATAGAGGCCTTTCCATTCAAATTGAATATAGTTATTCAGGGTTTCAAGTTCTCAGAGTAGTTATGAACTCTGAAATACTTCTTCAGGCCCAGTATCCAAGCTTTAGCCTTTTCCCCTTTTTAGATTTCCCCATCAAAAGTAGGTGGTTTTTCTTTCTTAAATTCCTCGGGGTCCCTGCCCTTGGAGTACTTCCTTTTCTTCCCCTTCTTTTGGGAATGGGAACTAGTCTTACTACTGGACAATTATGTGGAGCTTTCTACTCCTTTGCTAGAGAAATCCTCAGATGAATTTTTGGTTTTGGTTTGCGTCTTGTCTCCACGATGAGCCTTCTTGAGAGGGTTTCTTCTTGCATTGCTGCTTTTAGGTATGTGCCTTTACATTTCAGGTAAACTCTAGGTTTTCTCAGGCCGGTGTTTGCCCATGTTGCTGGCGGCTGGCCCATGTTGCAATTGTCTTTGTAGTTCTGACAAACTCTGCAGCAGGACCACATTTATTTCGGTCTGTTTTCCTTCTCCTTCATTAGCCGATCATTGTCATCCTTGAAGCTTTGCAACTTTTCCCTGATACTTATCACGGTCTCAACCAAGTTTAGAGGGGTTTCTACCATTCTTCTTTCATTAGATTCTTCCTCTTTGTTATGGGAACTCTCCCCCCATTCATGGTGGGTCACCATCATTGTTCTTAGAGCTTGTTTGGAAAATCTTGGACTGGTTAAGTGGTGAGAATCGACAATTCTTTGTTAGTCAACTTGTCCATAAAAAAAACCAACATGGTACATTTGTAAACTGATATTATGCTGTAGAAATCTAGTGTTTTACTGTGGTTTACACTCCCTATTTAGCTGTGCAAAACAACATATAATTGTGTTCCTCTCCTGTAAGAAGCTTTTTGATAAATCCTCATGAATAATTATTTGTCGAGTTATTATTCTTGAGATTCAAAGGTTAATCATTGCACAATGAATTTCAAGCATATAGTTTTGATAAACCATGATATTCACCCTTTTGACGAAGAATGTAAATTAATGCCATCTTCTTTGTTAAGTACAAGCATCATGTAATGATTTCCTAGTGGTCTTATGTACATCCTTACAACATAATGTTCATGCACTGGATCCCATTAGAACTCTATAGTTAAGCGCACTAAGGATAGAGTAGTACTAGGATGGGTGACCACCCGTGAAGTCCTAGTATTTTACATGCCTATGGCATTTTATAAATTTAGACCAATTTATCCCACATGCACCATGGGAATTGTTCTCCTCTCACTCTCTCATATACAACTGAGGTGAAGGAGGCTATTTAAGCATGCAATGGAGTGTGATGCAAAGCTTGTTGCGAATGAAGAATAGCCAACATCTCTTTCTTTTCAGAGATAAGCTACCCCATTCTGCCAGTTTGTGTTCTAAAGTGTTTTTCTATCTTATTCATTAATAGAAGTTGGGTTTCATTGTATTTTTGTGTTCTCTGCTATATTTTTGTTTTTGTCTCATTTCGTTCTCAACATAATCCAGGTCAGTGGTATCAAAGCAGGTACGCTCTCCATCGAAACAAGGGTTTGAAGCATGTTGCAGGTTCAAATAGTTGCAGTGATCACCAGCCTCCTTTTGGCACTATCAGAAGCCATTTTTCGGGCCATACAATGTAAGCATCACAATTGGTCCCTAGGCACTACAGGGATTTTTTTACTCTTGGATCTTCGTTCACCATTAAAAGGAGAACCATACATAGATTATTTACATCCATACATGGATTCACTACATCTATACATGGATCCACTACATCCATTGGTCTGCAAAATTTTCAACAAATTCACAGGGTGTCCATGCTGCCCACGGAGGTTCCACAACCTATACAACAACCCATGTTGCTCTACAAACCCTTGGCATCCTTTGTGGCCCTCTACACTCATCCAACTTGAAAGAGGTGTTGTGACCTCTACACAACATTTCAGAGGCTCTACCATAACTCATTGGAAACATCTCTTCAATATCTCAAAATGGTATTTAAGGAAATTTCATTTGGATTCCTGGTTTGAGAGATATCATTGATTGAATCTCAACATGTATTTGACCCAAGGAGGCCGCACGTACCACCATATTCAATGGTATTTTTCTCCCTACTCAGGAAACTACATAAGGAGTTCCAAATATGGCAGAAAATATCTCTTCAAGATATCAAATGGGTATTTCACGGAAGTTCATTTCGTTGTCTGGTTTATGAGATATCCTTGTTTGAAGCAGCACATGTTTGTAACCAGCGTGGTCGTGCACCGTTCAACTTCGGCCTGGTTTTTCTCACTCCACAAGACACTTTATAGCACTTACATTGTATCAATGGAAAGTTCTCTATGTAATCTCAAATGGGTATTTTACGGAATTTCATTTCGTTTCCTTGTTTGAGAGACATCACTGATTGAAGATCTACATGTCTTTCTTCCAAGACGGTTGCACATCACTGACACTTCATCAAGCTTTTTGTCACTCCATGGGGCACCTCAAAACAAGTTCCATATACCGATGGAAAAATCTCTTTAGTATTCAAATGGGTCTTTGATGGAATTGAATTTCATCACATGTAACATAAGTTATGAATAAATCCATAGAAGGAGATTCAAAGCCTCCGAAGTCATGATTTTTCCATTTTATTAATGTAAACGGTTATGGGTCAACCACACAAAATCCTTCCCTTCATTGGGAATTAAAACATTATACTCATGGGTCTCTTTGTAGCATGGGTGAAAAGATGGGGGACCATCATTTTCTAACAGGGGAGGAATGATCCGGATTTTAGGGGGTATATGGTCTAAATTCAAATGAAAAAGTCATAAAGCTATAAAGCTAATAGATTGCCCATGTGGATCAAGGAGATACCCACCTTCTCATTAATTAATTGGGCTGACAGGTTGCCCATATGGGTCAAAGATAGTCCCACCTCTCCATTATTGTATAGGGTTTTATTTTCCTCTACTTAGTTAGCTGGGTAGTTAGATATATTATTATAATAATATAGACTCATTTAATGAGCTCTTTCCATTATTGTATTGGGTTTTATTTACCACTACTTAGTTAGTTGGGTAGTTAGACATATTATAATAATAAAGACTCATTTAAAGAGATCTTTGACTTTTTCCAATGGACCATTTTGTAATGTTATATAAAGGCCTAGCAAGCCTTCTCATAATATCAAGTTACTCATTTTGGCTTCTCTGATATTTTTTATTGTTCATTGTGAGATTAATTAACTCTAAGTGATTTACTAGTAATTAGTTTTAGAGGTGAGGCTCCTCTTTGAGCCTCACCTCTCGAGTACTTCATTTAAATGTTTTTGTCCATGCTTCTTTTCATGCAAGATTGGCATGTCTAACCTCCTCCTCTCTCATCCCCCGAGATCCGGATCTGGAGTACACTAACATAGTTCATACCTTGCGTTGTCGGAGTACACTAACATATTTCATACCTTGTACTCAAAGCTAGATATCAAAGACTCCGAGCGACACCTATTTTTGAATTATTGCAATGGTCTGCACATGTACATCCAAACAAAGATGGATTTCTTAGACATATCCTCACTAGGAGCTTCTTATCGATATGTAGTCAAAATTGAGCAGAAATTCAAGCAGTAGAGTAAGCGAGAGGTCAGGGTTGAAAATATGCCACAACAAAATCATGGCAAAGGAAACCCTAACTCACAAAACGAAGGACAGAGAAAGGAATGTCAACCTCAGGAGAGCCAGTCCAAGGAATAGGAAAATAAGGGTGACAAGAAGTCTAACAAAGGCACCAAAAAGTGGTGTGAGTTCCACAACTTCCCGTGGCACAACACTAATGAATGCCACTCGAAACAATCATTCATGGTCGAGCTCAAAGAAAAAGAATCGGAACCTAACTTGGACTATGATTCAAAGCAAAATAAAGGGAAACATATCATTGATGCAAAACCCAATGCTACCATCGTAGCCACAACAATACAACCAGAAAAAACAGAGGAGCTTGAGGAGGGGGAGTGCCTCTTCCAC
>SNQJ01S0018639.1:120452-141083 GCA_010110895.2 Picea sitchensis | reverse complement strand
AGTGCTCTCTTTCAAAGGTGGTGTCTCCTCTTTGACCAGGTGGTTGCCATGGATCAAAGGAGGAGAGTGAGGGGGTGACGATGGAAGCTCAGGTGGCCTCTGGATATTATGTTTGGGGTCGGAGGTATGAATTGCGATGAGAACCAATTGAGAGGGGGTGAGCCTCCCATGTCTAGAGAGGGCGTTGTAATACAACGAGCCTCTACTATAATTCTCCCTTTCTCTTGGCATGGTGGAGGGATTGCAGAGGCTGGTCTATGGAGGAGTGAAGGTGGATGGCAGTGGGACTGGTGGGAAGATCCCGAGAGAGCTCAAAAGAGTCGAGGAGCAGAAGCAATTGAAGAGGGAAATGAAGAGAATTCGCCTGAGAGAGTCGAGGGGCAGGAGTGAAATTGCAGAGGGTAAAAGAGAGAATTCGCCCGAGAGAGCCAAGGAGCAAGCACAATTGTAGAGGGAAAAAGAGAGAATTCGCCCGAAAGAGCAAAGGAGCAACAAAAAATGCAGAGGGGGAATGAATGAATTCACCAAGGTGTTTTCCCTCTTAGTGCAACTCAAATTGACAGATAGGCTAGCCATGAGAGTCAAGGTGACAACTTCCCAAGGCCCGGTGCCTAGCATGCTACACCTGGTTTGGCTGATGCGGGGGGGCATTAAACCTGCAAGGTTGTCCAGGCGCACTGCCATTACTCTTCGCTAGGTGCAGGTCATTCTACAATAATGGGTGGAGGGCTGGCGACCGAGGTTATTAACTCCCATTGCCGCCCCATGCCATCTGTCCTCTGACGTTGTCCAGTTGTCACCCCATCCAGGGGTAGCCGACCTATTAATATAACACTAGAAATGTAATAACTCAATATATAAAACTTAATAAGGGGTTTTATGCTTAACATGGGGCTTTTCTAGGGCTTAACATGCCCCTCCCCTTCAAACAAGTGTTTTCCTCAACACTTGAATAACCATGGGTGTTTTTGCAAGAAGAACTCATCTTCCCATGTCACCTCTTCCACTAGTAGGTTCTTCCATTTGACGAGGTACTCAATAATTTTTTGATTTCACAGTCGCTTAATCCTTGTTTCAAGGTTTATTTTTGGTTCTAGTATGGTTTTCCCTTCTTTGTTAATCTCTGGTAAGATAGCTTGGATTGGGATATTGTCACCAATTACCTTCTTTAAGCAAGGAACATGGAATACTCGATGTACATGTGAAGATGGAGGCGACTCCAATTTGTAAGCCATACTTACAATCCTCTGCAACGCCTTAAAGGGCCCATTATATTTGGGTGCCAATTTATTTTCCTTCTTTTGTTGCTTGAGTAACATATGCTTATATGGTTGTAGCCTAAAAAATACCCAATCCTCCACTTCAAATTCCATTTCACTGCAATGTTGATCTGCTTTTTGTTTCATCCTATTTTTTTTCTATAACCAAGTTGTCCTTCAATAGTTTGAGAACCTCTTGTTGGTACCCTATGTGGTCCTCCACTACTTGAACCTTTGCAGTCCCTTTCAAGGGTGATGTGATGTATGGAGGATGATAAATAGAGTTCCATAAATGGGGACATTTTTGATGAAGTATGGAAGGAAGTGTTAAACCACCATTCTACCAAGGGAAACCACTTGACCCATTGTGTATGTTTATTAGATGCAAAACAATGAAGATATCCTTCTAGACATTTATTCAAAATCTCAGTCTTCCCATCGGATTGAGGATGGTGAGATGATTTGTGAGCCAATTGAGTCCCAAAACAAGAAAATAATTCAGTCCAAAAAATTGTAGTGAAAATTGGATCTTTGTCACTTATAATAATCTTGGGGATTCCAAGTAGATTTTGAACTTCTTCCATGAATGTTGTGGCTATTGTATTTGCTTTAAACGGATTAGAGAGAAAAAAAATGGGCATGCTTTGTTAGTCAATCCACTACTACTATGATGGAATTCTTTCTTTCAGATTTGGGTAAACATGTAATAAAATCCATTGAAACTTCTTCTCAATGTTGACTTGGTATAGCTAATGGTTGTAGGAGACCTGGCATCTTAATTGTTTCTCCCTTATTCTATTGGTAGACCACACATCCAACCACAAAAGTTTGAACACCAACTTTAATACCTTCCCATAAAAAATCCTTTTTAATCCCGTGGTAAGTTTTCAATAACCTTGAATGTCCTCCTATAGGAGAAGTGTGCAATTCCAAAAGGACCTTCTATTTGAGTTGGAATTCTTACATAAATACAAGTGATCATGATACCATAGCAAATCATTCTTCCACACAAATTTATATAACACATTGGGGTCCTCTTGTAGTTGTTGAATGATCTTGCATACCTCTTGATCTTGCTTCCATTCTGTCCTTGCTTCCTCCACCCTATCAAATTGCGAAATAGAAGTAACACATAGTAAACCGTCTGCTTCTTCTTCTTTCCATGAAAATTCATCTGCCACAATATTATGTTTTCCTTTTTGTAGGTAATTTCAAAGTCATAACCTAGCATCTTTGTAACCCATTTTTGTTTCTCTTCCAAAGATAATCATTGCTCCAAGAAATACTTCAAACTATGAAGACTTAATTTTTACTTTGAAGTGTCTTCCTATTAGGTAAGCGCACCATTTTTTAATTGCATGTAGTATGGCCAACATTTTTTTTTCATAAATGGGTTCAAGCAATTTTTTTCCAATAGTTGTAATACCTTATCAACATGTACATGCTCTTCCCAAGATTTGTTGTAGATTAGTATGTCATAAAAAAATACTAACACAATTTTCTAAGGAAGGGTTTGAAAATAGAATTCATCAAGCTTTGAAATCTTGAAGTTGCATTTGGAAGTCCAAATGGCATAACCAAAAGCTCATAATGACCTTCATGTGTTCTAAAGGATATTTTGGGAATGCCTTCCTACCGCATTCTAATTTGATGATACCCCGAATGAAGATCCAACTTAGTAAAGAAAAGTGCTCAATGTAATTCATCAATGCCATGAATAGGAAACTTATCTTTGATGGTTATTTTGTTGAGTTGTCTATAATCTGGACACATAAGCCATGAACCAACCTTTTTTCTAACCATCACTACTAATAAAGAGAAATCACTCAGGCTAGGTTGAATAATGCTGGCCTCTAACATTTCTTGGGTCATATGCTCAATCTCACTCTTCTATACATGTGGATACCTATAAGGCCTAATGTTAGGTGGTATATGATGGGCTCCAACAATGCTTGGAATTTACATTCCATTAATCACAAGAACCTACTTTAATTATCAACTTGGGGAATGTAAACTTTCAAAGCGCTACACAAAGTATATGCATATTTTTGTGCTTTTACTTGCTTTGGCCTTATTGCTAACTATTGTTTTTGTTATTTTATATCAGTGGGGGAGGGGGAAATCACTTTTCTTAGTCTTCCTAATTTAATAGAAAATTATTTCACAAACCATAAATTTAAATTACATAAAATCAATACAACAAATCAGAAATTCACGCTACAGAAAATATATATAGCAGACTAAAAATATAAATTGCGAATAACAATTACATCAAAACAAAAGATTTAGTTGCAATAAATAAGGAAAGTGTAATAACAATGTTGGTCCCCAATTCAACCAATTGCATTGCTGCAAATTAGGCACATAGAACTGGTTTTGAATTTTTAATCTAATTATAATAAGGAAACTGAAAACTGAAAAAGAATCTTAATCTACTTGGTGCGTGAAAGTAGTTTCAATCCGAAATAAAACTCTTCGACAAAATTATATTGCAAAACATAAATTAATTGACAAAAAGAAAAATTCTACTAGTCAAGTAATGAAATTAATGCTAGCTAAGTTGCAGAAGAAATAGGATCACCGTGACTATAGAGTGGCCCTTACTCTACAGTATGCCATTTGATCCCTGTGTTAACTCAACTAATCACAATAATAACAAGATTTAGTAGAAAGACAATTTGTAACCAAGAATGATATATTGATAGTCAGAATCTCGAACCTTGATAAGTTCTTTCTCTTGTTGCTTTATACAAACCTATCATGAGTTCTTGGGCAGTTTCCCTCTCTCCAGGAATTAACTGAAAAATCGTTTTAACTTCTATCTTTAAAATAAAATCATATCCTCAAAATAGATTTATGTCTTGCTAATTCAACTATTTACATTTCCCACGTCTTTCATTTAACTAAACAAAAATCAAATACAGAAGTATCGTGCCTTTATGAGTATCGCTCAATGTATTATATGTGGATTCCTATATTTTTATCTAATGCTTTGTCAGCAACTCAAAATAGACCATTCTCTCTTGAAAATATCCAGATGTCAATGAGAAACTCTATAGCACTATGTAGCTCCAACAATTGATATTCTTGTTGATGAAAACATCTTTAGCATTTGGGGGATTTGATATTATGAACTTTAGCTGATGAGAAATCTTGCAAATCCTAACAAAATAACCCAAAATACACAATTTGTTTCCCGAATCTTGTAATTGGACAACTTAGCAACCTGGACATGCAAATCATTCATCCACGTTCCTTCCCTAATAAAAATAATTTATTTAATATAAAAATTCAACCCAAAGATTCATGGTATTTAGGAAAGGAAAATGAAGTAGAAATGGTGGATAGTGGGTAAGAAATGGTCAAGTTTACTCAATTAGGAAGGATAATGAAGCAATTGAAGGGAACGAAAAAGGAAAATTACCACGCTGACCATACTCCCCAACTTAGCCTTTTGCATGTCCCCTGTGCAACTAATTTGAATCCACATATACCGTTTGAACATGATGTGTGGAACAAGTGTCCCTAAAGTCACAGGGAAGTAACTGAGTCATAGTACCTTCTGCATGGAATCCTACCATAATTTCTATCATCTACCATCTTTTTCTTTCCTACTCTTTATTGAAAACATCATCTTCTGTGTAATTTGGTATTGGGTGCAATATCATGGGAAATTTAAATCTAATACCTATCCATTGAAGGCCGAATTCTCTGACAGAATTTACATACAACCTATTGAGATATAAGGATGCACAAAGATTTGGTAAAGGGTGTGGCTCTTTCATCTTCAATGTAACACTCAACTCATTCCATCTTCCTCTATAGGCTACAATAACTGATTGCTCTGAATTGTTGTAGAAGACGATGAATTTAGTTATTACTTCAATTTGTACTATAATCATGATTGCTCTGATTCTAAGGTCTACCATCCGTTTATTATGAATTTTAAAAATATCTAGCATATAAGATGCTTCTAGCCTAATCCACAAAGGAACAATGGATTCCTCTCCCTTGTACAATTCCATCTCATGAGCCCTTTTCAATTCATTTTCCAAAACATACAATAATGCTCTCAAATTCACATTCCCGATGAAATGATTTGGGTTGCACATGGTGTAGTTAGACATCAAATAATTATGGAAATAAAATTCACAGAGTAAATTTCTTCTTTCCCGTGGACACTAGAGACATACATGTTACAAAATGTCCTTCCAATACTTTTTAAATCCATGAGCATGTTGGGAATAATTCCTTCTATATGAAACCTCAACCACTGTGCTTTCAAATATAATGCATAAACCGGTGAATGTGACCTGCATGCCAAAGTATCTGACACTAACTCACCAATTTTTGTTATTCCTATTCCAGATTCTCAATTTCTTCACCTTTTTCATTAATAACTTTTTGTTTCTCTTCTATTTCTTCTTTCAAATTATTAAAACTCTTTTCTATTATTTCCATTTTTTTTGTAATGAGTGTCCAAATGAATATGCCCCTATTTATGGGAGTAAAAAATGTTTCCATATATCTTTTTCCAAATTCATGTCTTTTACTTTCTCCTTTAATTGTTCAATTTCATCTTTTTCTATAGTTAAACCTTTAAGATGTTCTTTCAATTTTTCAATTTCCAATAGTACATCAGGGGTAATAGGAGAAAGAGTGGGTTCAAGTTTTACTTGGCAAGTTGCATATTCCATTTCAATTTTGAATAATGTTTCTATAATTTCTGTTAATTCTTCATCAATATGCATGGTTGATGAAGCTCCTTCAATGTGATGTGAGTTGCTTGCAAAGTCATCAACCAAACATCTTCTTTTGAACCTCTGTCTCCATTGCTCTTGTTTCTGTTGAGTCGACTATTCTCTCTGCTGCAGAGTCACTTGTTTTGGTGTCATTTCAAAATCTTATTCGACATGTCTAACGAATTGTTCCACAAATTCCCCCCAGTCTTCCCAAGGATACCGCTGAAGAAATTCATGCTTAGCAATGAGATAAATGAGACCATGATGTGCCAGCTGGTCTCACTTTTCCTTTTGGAGCTGTTCCACCATGAATTCTAAGGACTTCAAAAAGAAATATGGTATATTGATTTTCCTATTCTTTCGTAAATGGGCCAAGAAATAAAAGTGTTATGACATGCAGAGGGAAGAACGACCGTCACAGGTAATGTACTTGATAATGTGATGGAGTACTTCACCCTATGGATCTGGTAAAGATAGTCTCTTCACCCCTTGCCTTGTTTCTTCCACCGCTTCATTTTGTTCCAAAAAGACACCTCTAGCCCTAGATGATTCAACTCTCTCTTTATACTGGTGCATTCCATATGCTTCCAAACCCATAGCTTGCGAGATAACTTATTCTATCACTAATAATTCCAAATTGTTTATTTTTGTCACCCTATCTCTGAAATTTTGAGAAAAATGCTCTGCCAATGGTGTATTGTTGTTTTGTATTTTCTCAAAGAATTGCAATCACCCGACTCTTCCGAAAATATCATCCACCTATGGATTATTGAGAATAACTTCCATCGTAATGGGCTCTGCCTAAATAAGTTTCCACCCATGTTGCAAGGAATTCTTGCTGCAGAGATGCAATAAACTATTTGCTAATTCACACTTCTCCAGTCTCCAATGAAGTATAATGGAGTTTGAGCTTGCAATCCAACGAAATGATATGCTATAAAGTAAGCCACCTGCAAAATAATACTTTTATGTCACATGCAATGTTCTTATTTCTTGGTAGAACAAACAATACTTGTGGAATTCTCATAATTTATCACTACAATGTTGGCAGGGAAATGGCGATGGCATACAACGAGATCTACCTGATTAACTTCCCATCGACTCACCCATCAAATATGTAACTAATCAACATACATGGAAAATTGATGGTGGGACGGGTAATTCCATGTGGCTTATGGAATAGTGAGGGTAATAAATAAGCAGAAATCTTGAGTTATAGTGGATGATGTGGAGATACAAACAACTTATGGTGTTAGTTGCCACACAAAAGACAGTAGTACGGTTGATACTTCGTGATGTGTACATCACGTCATAGATGACAACCAATTTTCCAGTCAAATGAACCTCCTACCAAAGGAAGCGATGACCATCTTGGAAACTGGAAAAAGAATAGCCACGAAATAGGTTGAATTTAAATACTAAATAAATAAATTTACAAGAAAAAGGAAGGAATGCATGACTATTGTGAGAGGTGTGCATGTGTAGAGATCGATGGGGCAGAATGAAGTTTTTCGAGGTTGCAGAGAAAAGATAGACTGACATCGAGTTGATAAGTTTCCACACAAACACTATTGAAGTCGAAAAAGCGAAGCAGTTAAGCCAGTTGTTGTCGAGAAAAGCGACAATTGTTGTTGAAAGAAAGAAAATAGTATGTGTGCTGGAGAGAAAGTTAGCAACATGAGTAAAATGTGAATATAGAAAAATATGCTACTAAGAAAGTATGCATGAAGGTCAACTACATAGAATCTATGCAACAAAAATGTTTCATTTTTTTTTTTTAATTCGACAAAGGGACCCACCATCGATGGTTTTCAAGTCTAAATGTGGCATGTGACACTATTTCCAATTTTCATTACAAGATTTTATCCATTTATTTCCATGAAAAATTCCGCCAATTGTGGTTTTCAAAGTTTTTCTAAGCCTATAATGCCATTATTGGTTTTCACAACAACAATTTTTTTTAATTGTAATTATTTTTTGCAGCACCAGAACTAAGTGAAATGAAGTGTTTGAAGTCCCTCAACTACATTTAGAGAGTGTTGTTGCTGCACACTGGAAGAGAAATCCTCTTTTGATTGTGGTCTTTTGTATAAATTTAATTTGTGACCATTTACTAATAATGGAAGTCTTTTTGTATCAATTGTTCTTAATCGTACTATGCCATTATTGAAGACCGTTTCAACTTCATATGGACCAAGTCATCATGTTGTTAGTTTTCCTTTAAAGTCGTGAAATATGGAATCAAATAATAACGCCCAATCCCTTATTTGAAATTTCTTATCCTTGATGAAATGATCATGCCATTGTTTACGCTGTTGCTGCAGAGCTTCTTGACGAAACCCATCCAACTTATTAAGTTGCCCAATTCGTTCGTTCTGTGCATCAGATATATCAATTCCTAAGGGTTGTGCAGAGAGTCTTTATTTCAAATTCCATGGGAAAAAGAATCATTTTTCCATAGACTAATTCATACGGTGTAAATCTTGTTGATGTTTTCCAAGTTGTGTGATAAGCCCAAACAAATTCAAAAAGTTTATTTGCCCAATCTCTATGGTGGAATTGAACTGTCTTAGTTAAAATATTTTCTAGCTCTCTGTTAGTCACTTCCACCTATCTATTTGCTTGGTTGATAAGTAATTGTCTTTCTATGTTTGATTTTATATAGTTCCATAAGGTTTGCAATCAACTTTGAAGTGAACTGAGCTCCTATATCCGATACAATTTCTCGTGGCATGCCAAATCTACTAAAGATGTTGTCGTAAAGAAATTCAACAACTCGCTCCTCTTGAATGTTTTTAAGGGGCTAGACTTCCACCCACTCGGTCATATAATTTGCACACACTAATATGTACTTGAATTTATTAGATGGTGGATTTATAGGACCCACAAAATCAATACCTCACTTTTCAAATGGTTCAATAGAAACCCACAACTGTAATGACATTTCTGCAAATTTGGTAGGCTATCTCATTCTTTGATAGGCATCACATCGTCAAACATAGGCATGTGCATCTTTGTGAAGTGTTGGCCAATAATATCCAGTGGAGAGAATCTTTACGACGATCCTTGTTGCAGCCAAATTCCCTCCACATGGTTCATCATGAAAAGCCTTCAATATCTCGTATGCTTCATCTTCCTTGACATATCTTCGCAAAATTTGATGAGGTCCCAACTTGAATAAATAACCTTTGATCCATGTAAAAGGTCCACTTTTTCTTACTAAGGAACAATGCTCATGATATGGGAAATGTCATGGTAATCTTCCAGAAACTAAATAATTTGCAATGTTTGCAAACCATAGTGTGATCACATACATAGAAAATAGGTGCTCATCAGGAAAAGAATCATCCATTGGTTCATCTACTCGATCTCCTGGAACTCGTGATACCACATTTTCTCAACCAAGCTTATCAAGTATAGTTATGTCAAATTCTTGGAGAAGTAACAACCAATGAATCATCCTAGCATTCACTAAGTACTTAATTTCTAAATGATTTGTATGCACAAATGTAGGATACCCAGTGATGTAATGGTGAAACTTGTTAATTGCGTATACGACTACTAAAAACTCCTTCTCTGTCACAGTGTAATTCTCCTCAACTTTTGCTAGATTTTGTTGATATAATATATTGTAGGCATAGCCAAAGTCTCCTTTTGTCCCAACACAACACCCAAGCTTTTCTCAGAAGCATCAATATAAATATGAAAAGGTAACTTCCAATTAGGTCCTCGCATAACAAGGGCTATAATTAATTTTTGTTTTAAATCTTCAAAGGCATGTTGACAAGCTTCTGTCCAAATACATTCTGCATGTTTAGTGAGCAGAACAAATAATGGAGAGGCCAATTTGCTAAAATTTTGAATAAATATTCTATAATACCCAACATGTCCAGGGAAACTTCTTACCTCACTCTGTTTTGTTGGTACTGATAGAGTTTTAATAACAACAATTTTGGCAAGATCTACTTGAATTCCTTGAGAAGCATTATGGTGTCGAAACACAATTCCTTCTGCAATCATTAAAAAACACTTTTCAATACTCAATGATACATGTTTTTCTACACATATCTGAATAGATTTTTCTTATCTAGTTAATGATTCATCAAATTGATTTCCAAAAGTAGTGAAGTCATCCATAAAATTTTCCACACAGTAAGGTATTAAATCAACAAAAATACTTAAAACAACTCTCTGAAAGGTGACTGGTGCATTGCACAACCCAAAGGGTGGAACTATGTAAGCAAAAGTTCCTCAAGGACATGTGAATGTTGTTTTTTCCTGATCTTCGGGTGCTCTTTGAATCTAGTTATATCCACTAAAACCATCCAAAAAGGAAAAATATTGCTTGCTAGAGAAGGAATCCAAAACTTAGTCGATGAATTGTAAAGGGAAATGCTATTTTCTAGTGGTTTTGTTAGGTTCCCTATAATCAACATAAATACGTCACTTCCCCCTTTTCTTACAAACTAACACAAGTGGAGAAACCCACTCGCTGTAAAAAAAAGGATAAATTAACCCAACTATCAAGAGTTTTCACAACTCATCTTTTACAATATCTTTTAGGATAGGGTTCATTCCTCATTGTGGTTGATGAACAAGTTTCATTCAATATTGAATGTAAATGTGACGTATATAAATGGATGGATGAATACCATGCATATGTTTATAATCCCAAGCAAGCACTGTAGAATATTTTTGTAGCAATTTCTGCAATTTTTTTTGCTGTTTCGGCTATAGCTAACTGTTTATGTTTAGAAATTTTCTTGGAAAAATCTTAATAGTTTTAACCTGATTACTAGTAGACTCCTCTACAAAATATTCATCCAGGTATCGAGGAACATCACCATCACAAAGATTTGAAAGTGACTCATCTGAATCATCATTTTCTGCATTGCTAACATAGCTTGCTCCTTCTTCTGTGTGCTAGTCACATTCCCTAATGCCAACAATTGTTGAATAAATATTCTACATAAAGTTTGATATCATCCTTTCATCAGATGGTTCTTTTAGTGTTAGTTCTTGTTCAATTGTAATAATTGGTGTTACATTTTCAGCATAATAGACACTCCCATCATCATGCAAAATCCACAAAGGTTCTTCTATTTCCAACATTGACTTTGTTGGGGGATACAATTTAAGTTTCTTAACATATTATCCTTGTGAAATTGTCATATTTCCTCAGCGACATTCTATGAAAGCATCGACAATTTCTAATCATGGACGCCCAACATTAATGGATAATCCCTCGTGTTTGTTTTGGGATGCAGTATTACAAAATATGTTGGCTACTCCAATGAATCTATTATCGCTACAATATCTTCCAATATCCCTTCTGGTTTACCCACTGACCTATCAACCATTTGCAAAACTGTTGGTGTTTGATGCATTAGATTTTGAAGATTCAATTTCTCCATAAATTCTACATTCATTATATTAATGGCCACGCCCAAATCAATTAGAGTATTTGGAATTAGAGTTTTTCCAATATAAACTTGGACTACACAATTACTTGGATAAATTTACTTTGGATTAATAGCCTGCCCTAACATAAGTTCATACAACTATCCTACTACTTGGATTGTAGGGGGATCTTGTTTATTCCTTCCTAGTTTCCTAACACATATATCTCTGACGACATTATTATAAACAATAATGTATTTTATGGCTTGAATCAAAGGGATTTTAACAAATTAAATTTTCAATTCTCCCATAATATCAAACATTGGTTGTGGTTGAATTTTAGGTTGATTTAATCTCTTCAAAAAATGCACAGTATTATCCCTATTATCTAAAGAATCTTGGACATCAAATTCAATAGGAGTTGAGGAGATTAGTTGCAATTTTTCTCCATCCTTTCTGATCACTTGTTGTTCCTCACTAACATCTTCTACCCGAACGGGTCTAGGATCTTCTGACACTCTTCTTGACCAGAGACGAGTGACTTGACAATCAAGCGCAGAGACCGTATAGGCTGGAAAATCTCCCACTTCATTAGAATAAACTGGCTAACTTGGTTGTATTGGTGGGTTGGATTGATTTGATTGGTTTGATTGTTGTGGATTTGGTTGTGGCTAGTTTGGTTGTCCTCCCCTGTTATTAGGATTAAGATTAGGTTGGGCATGGAACTGCAATGGTATTGCTTGTGTAGGACTATGGATTTGTATTGGAGGAGGCAACATTTGTTGTTGTTATTGTTGTGCAATATAATTATTATATGGTCAGAAAGTTTGCTATTTATTTTGCCATGTGTTCCCTTGAATTGCATAAGGTTGTTGACCATAATTCATTGGATAAGAGAAAGGTTGCTTCCATGGTTGCTGATGAGTTTGAAACAATGAAAAGGATGTCTAACTATGTTGGAATGGTGAAAAAGATGCATGATTATAATGTGGAGGATATTGAGTAGACCATGGTGGAATCGAGTACTAATCTTGTTGACCTCCCAGAAACTGTGGTCTTGGTTGTCCAAACCATCGTTGATTAATAAAGTAGACTTGTTCAAATTTTTGTTTAGTATTTCGATATATTTCCTTTAAACCTAGAAGCTGCAAACAATTGTTAGTATCATGATTTTCAGAACATACATTGTAGACTTTTATTACAACAAGTGGACATTCATTTCATGGATGTTTCTTGGTGCACCTAAGACAAAAAATTGCTAAGGATTTATCATTTTCCTCTTGTTTCCTTTTTGTTTGCAGAGCATCCAATTGCATGGATAAAAAATTTAGGATGTCTATTTTCATATCCTCTATTAGATTCCCAATTTCGACTTTGGTAATTCCAATTGTATTCTTTGATGTTGAAGGTAAGACAATTTTTAACCATCTACCTTTCCTCATGGCTGCTCTTGAGTAATTTTTAAATAGGTCCTTTATTTCATCATAGGTGAACTGATAAATCTCCCCTACAACAATTAAATCCAAGTTTGCCATCAAATCTTCCCTTACTCCTCTAAGAAACACCAATTTGAGTGATTCATTATCAATCTTTCAATTTGTGCCATGTTTATAACTAAACTGAAACCTCTCAGCATAGTCCTCCAATGTTTCATCAACCCTTGTGTCATATGAAAAATTTCATCTATGATTTCCCACGCTTTACAACAATCCTTGTACTTTTCTAAGAAAGTTTTCTTCATCTCTTCCCAAGTACCAATGCTTCCTCCTTGTAGTCCCATGAACCATCTTAAAGCAACATATTTTAAATTTGAAGGAAACAATCTTAACTTATGAGAATCATTTTTGTAGTCATATGTTCGACACAAAAACTTCAAATTTAAACAAGAAAATATCTGTGTCCTTTGTAGCAACCCATAAAATAGTGGAAGAATTAATGGATTTATATTTTTCATTTTAGTGTCTTCATCAGATTCCCTAATAGGAAAGGGATATTCCTCTTCTTCACTATCTTGTTCATTTCTTAGAATATGTCTTTCTTCCTCATGTCTCTTGTCTCTATCTCCCATATTGAACAAAGTATCAAGTTCCCAACTAGTGGGTTCAAATTTTACTCCAGAAGGTCTATGGAATCCCCACAAATCAATATATGGATCGCCTACTTCAATCTTAACCTAAGATTCATCTTTCAAAGTGTGAGAAGTTGAAGCAAAATCCTCTTTCTTATTTAATTCTTTAGGATTAGAAGTTGAAGGGGTATTATGTAGAAACCTTCCAAACTTATCTCTCCTCCTTGTCATTCATTCTCCTTTAGAGAAGTATGCTCCATTGAATAAATCGCTAGAGCCAAATGCAAATAAAAGACTCCAAAAATATCAGTGCTTCCCCGACAATGACGCCAAAAAGTGATGGGCTCCAACAATGCTTGGAATTAACACTCCATTAATCATAAGAACCTACTTTAATCATCAACTTGGGGAACACAATTTTTCAAAGCGCCACGTAAAGTATATGCATATTTTTGGGTTGTTACTTGCTTTGGCCTTATGGCTAATCATTGTTTTTGTTCTATTATTTTGGGCGGTAAAATCACTTTTCTTGTTCTTCCCAATTTAACAGAAAATTAATTCACAAACCATAAATTTATATTACATAAAATCAATATAGAAAATCAGAAATTTACACTACGGAAAATATATACATCATACTAGAAATAAAAATTGTAGATAATAAACAAAACAAAAGTCCAGTTGCAAGAAATAAGGAAAATGTAATAGGAATGTTAGTCCCCAATTCAACCAATTGCATTGTTGCAAATTAGGTACACAGAACTGGTTCATACCTTTTAATCTAATTGTAATAAGGAAACTGAAAAACCAAAAGATTCTTAATCTACTTGGTGCATGAAAGTAATTTCAATTCGAAATAAAACTCTTTGACATAATTATATTGCAAAACATAAATTAACTGATAGAAAGAAAAAACTCTACTAGTCAAGTAATGAAATTAATGCTAACTAAGTTGCAGAAGAAATAGTATCAACACGACTGTAGAGTGGCCCTTGCTCTACAATCTACAGGTTGATCCCTGTGTTAACTCAACTAATCACATCAAGAACAAGATTTAGCAGAAAGACAATTTGTAACCAAGAACGATATATTGATAGTCAAAATCTTGAACCCCGATAGGTTCTTGCTCTTGTTGCTTTATACAAACTGTCATGAGTTCTTGGGTAGTTTCCCTCTTTCTAGGAATTATCCGAAAAACCGTTTTAACTTCCATCTTTCAAAGAAAGTCATATCCTCAAAATAGATTTATGTCTTGATAATTCAACTATTTACATTTCCCACGTATTTCATTTCATTGAACAAAAATCAAATACATAAGTATCACGCCCTTATGAGTAGCACTCAAAGTATTATGTGTGGCTTCCTATATGTTTGTCTAATTCTTTGTCAATAGCTCAGAATAAATTATGCTCTCTTGAAAATATACATATGCCGATGAGAAACTCTACAAGACTACATAGCTCCTACAATTGATATTCCTATTGAGGAAAATATCTGTAGCATTTAGCTAATTTTATATTCTGAACTTTAGATGATGAGAAATTATGCAGGTCCAACAAAATAGCCAAAAACACACAATTTGTGTCCCGAATCCTGTAATTGGACAAGTTATCAACCTAAACACATAAATCATGCATCCACATTCCTTCCCTAATAAAATTCATTTATTTAATACAAAAATTCAACCTAAAGATTCATGGTATTCAAGAAAGGAAAATGAAATAGAACTGGTGGATAATGCGTAAGAAATAATCAAGTTTGCTCAATTAGGAAGGATAATGAAGCAGTTGAAGGGAAAGAAAAAGGACAATTACCACACTCATCAATACCCTTCCTGGTTGAAAATGAATAGCGTGGTCACGATCTCGAGCTGGTGGAATACCCTTAGGTATCTCTCCAAATACCATGGAATGATTGTTGATAA
This sequence comes from Picea sitchensis, assembly GCA_010110895.2. NCBI lineage: Eukaryota > Viridiplantae > Streptophyta > Pinopsida > Pinales > Pinaceae > Picea > Picea sitchensis. Next base: position 125,690 of record SNQJ01S0018639.1, on the reverse strand, counting down.
CTATCTGGAGATCCAATAGAGCAGGGGATATAGATGTTTTAACCTCTAGTGAGAACAATTGTGCAATTACACAATGGTGTCCCTTTTTGAGTATTTTTCTCATGATATTAGAGCTTATCACCTTAGAGGGTTTCCCTTGGATACCTCTAAGCTAATTTTCCTTGCCTTTTGAGGAAAAACTCTTGAAAAGATCTTGAAAAATAAGGGCAACTATTCCTAATGATTGTAACCATTGGATCCTTAATACAACATCAACGCCACCCATTTGGATGGAAATCATGGGACTATCCAAAAAATACTCCCCCATATTGAGCTTAATATTATGCCACTTCCTAGAACAATTTATGGTACCTCCATCTGCAATCATTACTTGAAAATCTAGTGCTATAAATATGAAGCAATTGAGATATTTTGCTAATTTGTAATTGATGAAGTTATGGGTACTACCAGAATCAATCAACATTGTTACTTTTTCTTTTTGATGTATCCTTGTATCTTGAGGGTTTGTGGAGTATTGATTTTGACCAATGCCCAACAATATATTGTCGGAGTAGTATCTTCTAGATCTAGATCTTGTGATGGTTCCAATTCTCGATTTTCTTCCTCTTCACAGTCTATGTAGAATAATTTTTTCTCCCCACATTTATGCCCCTTACTGTACTTGTTATCATAATTGAAACATAGTCCCTTTTCTCTTCTTTCATCCATTTGTCGAGTTGTCAACCTTATCGGTTGAGGTACAGTTGTCTTATGAACCCCAAAACGATCTCTACTTCATGCGTATGCTCCAATGGTAGACTTGTGTGTAGCCTTATTCTTGGCTTGAATATGACGAACAAACCACATAACTTCCATAATATTTCTAGGATTCTTTAGGAAAAGCTCATGTTTAATGTCTTCTTTTAATCCACGCATGTAAGCTTCCAAAAAATGTACATCACTTATGTCATCCACTCTTGTGGCCAATACTTGAAATTCTGAATTATAATCTTCAATACCACCTAAGTGCTTGATTTTTGTCAACTGAACGAAGTAGTCATGTTCCCAAACTTTCCCATATTGTGTTTCTAAGTCTCTTGCAAATAAAGCCCAAGTATAATGATACCAAGGGGCTTCCTTTTAAATATCCATTGATACCATTGATATGGTTTTATCTCAAAGTTCAAAGTTGTTATCAAATCCTTTGCTTATCATCCAAAATATTTCTCTATTTGATTCATCCATCTAAAGACCCTAGTTCCATCAAAATTCCTCAATTAAACCTTGGGAAGGTTCACTCCTTTTGGAGACCATCTATAAGTAACTCTATTATTGGAGTTAAATTCCCCTAGAAAATTCTTGTTATTGGAAAGTTGTTCAACATGAATGCTACCTTTATTTTCATGAGTCCCTTCAGACACCTTATCTATTTTAGGGAACCTCCCCTTTAAGGCTTCCATAATATTCTATTCCAACTATTCCATTGTTCATTTCATTTGTTCCTTATTTTCATCCATCTTCCTTTCCATCAATTCCATCTTCCTTTCCATTAGTTCCTTATTTTACTCCATCTTCCTTTCATAAGTTCCTTATTTTCCTCCATCTTCCTTTCCATCATTTCCATCTTTCTTTCCATTTATGTTTGAGTATTCATCAAATCAACCTTTTTCATTGACCTATAATTCAATTTGTTTATTTGACTGTTCAATTTGGATAGTTGGTTTTCTATCTCCTCATTTTCTTCGTGAGTCATGGAGGAGCTTTCTGGAGGTTTAATTGGTGAAATAATTTTTTGATCTTTCTTTGGAGCCACTGAAAAATTTACTAGGTCCCAAGGACAAGGGAGTTTTAGGTGCTATAGATCTCTGATATACATGTAGGGTATAAAAATAGTATTCAACCCAATATCTAACTAAGGAGGCTCAATTGTGCCCTTAGTTGTACCACCCGACTACCCAACAACTAGAGGGTGGTCTCCCCAAGTGTTGTTCTTGGTGTACTATAGCAACAGGATGACCAAATAACTTATCTAAGGCTAGTTTTTGTTAATTTTAGAGCAACTATAAATTTTCTTTTCAATTTACTAGACAATAATAGCATATGCAGGATCACCGAGAGAAACACAATCACAAGATACACAACATTTATCCCGGGAAACCCTCATGGGGGAGAAAACCCAACAAAAACTTCCTTAATATAGATAGCCAATACAATGCCAATACAGTAAACCAAAACACTAGAGAATATCCAACATTGAGCAATGCGCCTCTCTCTTCCTTCTTTCGGTAACTAGCAACTGTAGCTTCCTTCAAACTTGCGCACTAGATGAGTGAGCTGAGTTAATGAGGCGTTAGACTCTCTTATTTATACTGGCTGGCAGGTGCTAGGGAGGTGTCTCTTCATCAAGCATGGCCAACTTCTTCTCTTAGTCGCTAAAACCACTTTAATTAGGCCTGGGGCCGACTTCTTAATTAGTAGCATATAATTAGGGTTTGACCAATCCACAAAAGTGGATTGATCTAATTAATAATAACTCAATAATAAATAGAATACTCTTTGCAGTTACAATATTTCAACACTCCCCCTTAACAAGAAGGGTATTCTACAACATCATCAAGAGAGAGAGAGGGCATCAACATCAACAACATATGGAACACTGACTGGCATATCTATAAATCATCAGATTTTTATTTATTTATTTTTCCATCATCATTCACAACATGGAGTTGGAGTAGCATCATCATCATTTGCATCAACATAAATTAGTATAACACTAATACATCATCATCATCAATAACATAAACAACGACAACATCATCATCACAACACAAAGGCTGGAGCAACAACATCATAACGACACAAAGGCTGGAGCAACAACGTCATCACAACACGAAGGCTAGAGTAACAACATCATCACAACATGAAGGCTGGAGCAACATCATCATCATAATCATGGGGAAACAAAATGAGTCAGGTGTTTCAACAAAATTTTGTGGTACTCTGATAGTCCCTAAGGAGTTGCCCATGAATCATAAAATTCCCTAGGATATAAAATCCTAACAGAGCTACCACGTGGTACTCTGACATACCGTCCTTACCGGACCTCCGGGATTTGCCCAAGAATCATAAGATTCCATAGGATTATAAAAATCCTAACAGAGCTACCACTACTGACCACAACTAGCATATACATGCATAGGTACTCTGACAGACTACCCTTCTCGGACCTTCGGGATCTGTCCAGGGTTGATTAGTCCCCTAGGATATAAAATCCTAACTGAGCTACCCGATGTTGGTCAGGATACCATAGTATCATCAACATCACTCCCCATTTCGAGGGAGGTCCTTTTGGACTATACCAAGCTTGTCTCAAAAGTGCTCAAAATTTACACGAGACAGAGGCTTGGTCAACACATCTGCAACTTGCTCATCTGTGCCAACATATTGGAGCATTAAGGCTCCCCTCTGCACCATATCACGAATGTAGTGATACCAGATTTCTATGTTCTTCAACTTGTTATGGAACACATGGTTCTCTGTCATCTTTATGCAACTCTAGTTATCACATAGAATCATGGTTTCTTCCATCTCCAGATCAAATAGACCTGTCAACAACTTTCGAATCCATATGTATTCACAATTGGTGGAACATGTATTCCGCTTCTGCTGTGCTGAGAGAAATACTAGATTTCTTCCTACTCTGCCATGAAGTCATAGCTAAGCCTAGACTAAAACAACATCTTGAAGTGCTCTTTCTGTCAGAAACACTTCCAGCCCAATCTGAATCGATATAACTAATTAGTTTGAAGTCATGATCTCCATTATAACAGAGACCAAAGTCCAATGTACACTTAAGGTATCTCATCACATGTTTTGCACGAACAATGTGAACACGTCTAGGCTCTACCAGATATTGACTCAAGGTATTCACAACAAAACATATATCTGGCCTAGTGTTCATCAGATAGATCAACGATCCAACGATCTGTCTGTACAACGTAGCATCAACCAATTTTGACGAAGTATCAACCATGAGCTTCAACTTTGCTTCCATGGGTGTATTCATGGATTTACACTCCAACATATCAAACCTCTTTAGTATTTCAACTGCATACTTCCATTGGTTAAGGAAGATCTTCTCCGGGCTCTGCCAAACCTCAAGACCTAAAAAATAGTGCATTAGGCCTAGGTATTTCATCTCAAATTCTGTAGCAAGCTTCTTCTTACAATCAATGATGCATTTTTCTTCTCCAGTTAAGAATAATTCATCCACATACAACAACAATATAACTGGCTCATCATTCATAACCTTGAAGTAAAGGTTATAGTCAACTTTACTCTTGGTAAAGCCCAAGCTCGTTAGGAAACTGTCAATTCTTCCANTATATACAATTATTCTTCAATGACACCATTCAAGAAAGTTGTTTTCACATCCATCTGGTGTAACTTCCACTTCATCTTAGTTGCAAGGGCTATGATGGTTATGATAGAAGTGTATCTAGCTACAAGAGCAAACGTCTCTTCATAGTCAATGCCTTCCTTTTGAGAAAATCCATGAGCTACAAACCTTTCTTTATATTTCTCAATACTTCCATCAACAACATGTTTTATCTTATATAACCATTTGGAAGATACCACATCTTTTCTCTTCGGTCTATGAACTATTTCCCATACATCATTCTTTATAATGGATTGGTATTCTTTTGCCATGGAATCTGCCCATCCTTTCTTCTGAATGGATTCCTCAAAGCAAGTAGGCTCCTTCTCTACGAGATCACACTTCAAAGCCATATAACTGGAAAATGGCTTAGGTTTCTTGACTTTTCTCATGGTTCCTTCTAGGGCACCATACTTCTCTCCATTTTAATTGGTTCCCTCGCCCAAACTGGCTTTCTCTTGTGAGAGATCATCATTAGGGGAGGTTCTTGAGATTCTATCATGTTGTGATCTTCTAGAATCTCCTCATCAGGGGAAACTGTGACTTCCCTCACTGATTCTGCAACTCTGGGAGCTATGAGTTCTTCTTCATATACTTCTTCAAGATGGCATCTCCTTGATTTCTTGAGTACCACATCTTATACAAAGGTTACATCTCTATTGATCTCAATATGTTGGTAACCTGGTATGTAAATTCTGAAGGCCTTAGATACCTCATAGTATCCAATAAATATTCCCTTCTTTCCTGAAGGGTCCAACTTGGTTCGCTTCTCTTTCAGAATGTGTACAAATATTGGACAGCCAAATATTTTGAGATGGCTT
>SNQJ01S0018639.1:94281-113445 GCA_010110895.2 Picea sitchensis | reverse complement strand
TGTGTGTAGCCTTATTCTTGGCTTGAATATGACGAACAAACCACATAACTTCCATAATATTTCTAGGATTCTTTAGGAAAAGCTCATGTTTAATGTCTTCTTTTAATCCACGCATGTAAGCTTCCAACAAATGTACATCACTTATGTCATCCACTCTTGTGGCCAATACTTGAAATTCTGAATTATAATCTTCAATACCACCTAAGTGCTTGATTTTTGTCAACTGAATGAAGTAGACATGTTCCCAAACTCTCCCATATTGTGTTTCTAAGTCTCTTGTAAATAAAGCCCAAGTATAATGATACCAAGGGGCTTCCTTTTAAATATCCATTGATACAATTGACATGGTTTTATCTCAAAGTTCAAAGTTGCTATCAAATCCTTTGCTTATCATCCAAAATATTGCTCTATTTGATTCATCCATCTAAAGACCCCAGTTCCATCCAAATTCCTCAATTAAACCTTTTGAAGGTTCACTCCTTTTGGAGACCATCTATAAGTAACTCTATTATTGGAGTTAAATTCCCCTAGAAAATTCTTATTATTGGAAAGTTGTTCAACATGAATGCTACCTTTATTTTCATGAGTCCCTTCAGACACCTTATCTATTTTAGGGAACCTCCCCTTTAAGGCTTCCATAATATTCTATTCCAACTATTCCATTGTTCCTTTCATTTGTTCCTTATTTTCATCCATCTTCCTTTCCATCAATTCCATCTTTCTTTCAATTAGTTCCTTATTTTAATCCATCTTCCTTTCACAAGTTCCTTATTTTCCTCCATCTTCCTTTCCATCAGTTCCATATTTCTTTCCATTTATGTTTGAGTATTCATCAAATCAACCTTTTTCATTGACCTATAATTCAATTCGTTTATTTGACTGTTCAATTTGGATAGCTGGTTTTATATCTCCTCATTTTCTTCGTGAGTCATGGAGGAGCTTTCTGGAGGTTTAATTGGTGAAATAATTTTTTGATCTTTATTTGGAGCCACTGAAAAATTTACTAGGTCCCAAGGACAAGGGAGTTTTAGGTGCTATAGATCTCCGATATACGTGTAGGGTCTAAAAATAGTATTCAACCCAATATCTAACTAAGGAGGCTCAACTGTGCCCTTAGTTGTACCACCCGACTACCCAACAACTAGAGAGTGGTCTCCCCAAGTGTTGTTCTTGGTGTACTATAGCAACAGGATGACCAAATAACTTATCTAAGGCTAGTTTTTGTTAATTTTAGAGCAACTATAAATTTTCTTTTTAGTTTACTAGACAATAATAGCATATGCAGGATCACCGAGAGAAACACAATCACAAGATACACAACATTTATCCTGGGAAACCCTCATGGGGGAGAAAACCCAACAAAAACTTCCTTAATATAGATAGCCAATAGAATGCCAATACAATAAACCAAAACACTAGAGAATATCCAACATTGATCAATGCACCTCTCTCTTCCTTCTTCCAGTAACTAGCAACTGTAGCTTCCTTCAAACTTGTGCACTAGATGAGTGAGTTGAGTTAATGAGGCATTAGCCTCTCTTATTTATACTGGCTGACAGGCACTAGGGAGGTGTCTCTTCATCAAGCAGGGCCAACTTCTTCTCTTAGTGGCTAAAACCACTTTAATTAGGCCTGGGGACCAACTTCTTAATTAACAACATATAATTAGGGTTTGACCAATCCACAAAAGGGGATTGATCTAATTAATAATAACTCAATAATAAATAGAATACTCTTTGCAGTTACAATATTTCAACACTCCCCCTTAACAATCAGGGTATTCTACAACATCGTTAAGAGAGAGAGAGAGGGCATCAACATCAACAACATCTGGAACACTGGCTGGCATATCTATAAATTATCAGTTTTTTTTTTTTGTTTTTTTTTTTCCATCATCATTCACAACATGGAGTTGGAGTAGCATCATCATCATCTGCATCACCATAAATTAGTATAACACTAATACATCACCATCATCAATAACATAAACAACGACAACATCATCATCACAACACAAAGGCTAGAGCGACAACATCATAATGACAAAAAGGCTGGAGCAACAACGTCATCACAACATGAAGGTTGGAGCAACATCATCATGATAATCACGGGGAAACAAAATGAGGCAGGTGTTTCCACAAAATTTTGTGGTGCTCTGATAGTCCCTAAGGAGATGCCCATGAATCATAAGATTCCTTGGGATATAAAATCCCAACAAAGCTAGCACGTGGTACTCTGACATACCTTCCTTACCGAACCTTCGGGATCTGCCCAGGAATCACAAGATTCCCTAGGATTATAAAAATCCTAACAGAGCTACCACTACTGACCACAACTAGCATATACATGCATAGGTAGTCTGACAGACTATCCTTCCCGGACCTTCGGGATCTGTCCAGGGTTGATCAGTCCCCTAGGATATAAAATCCTAACTGAGCTACCTGATGTTGGTCATGATACCATAGTATCATCAACATCACTCCCCCTTTCGAGGGAGGTCCTTTCGGACTATACCAAGCTTGCCTCAAAAGTGCTCAAACTTTACACGAGACAGAGGCTTGGTCAACACATCTGCAACTTTCTCATCTGTGACAACATATTGGAGCATTAAGGCTCCCCTCTGCACCATATCACGAATGTAGTGATACTAGATTTTTATGTTCTTTGATTTGTCATGGAACACATGGTTCTCTGTCATCTTTATGCAACTCTGGTTATCACATAGAATCATGGCTTCTTCCATCTCCAGACCAAATAGACCTGTCAACAACTTTCGAATCCATATGTCTTCACAATTGGCGAAACATGTATTCCGCTTCTGCTGTGCTGAGAGAAATACTAGATTGATTCCTACTCTACCATGAAGTCATAGCTAACCCCAAACTAAAACAACATCCTGAAGTGCTCTTTCTGTCAGAAACACTTCCAGCCCAATTTGAATCGGTATAACCAATTAGTTTGAAGTCATGATCTCCATTATAACATAGACCAAAGTCCAATGTACACTAAAGGTATCTCATCACATGTTTTGCACGAACAAGGTGAACACATATGGGCTCTACCAGAGACTGACTCAAGGTATTCACAACAAAACATATATCTGGCCTAATGTTCATCAGATAGATCAACGATCCAATGATCTGTCTGTACAACGTAACATCAAACAATTTTGATGAAGTATCAACCATGAGCTTCAACTTTGCTTCCATGGGTGTATTCATGGATTTACACTCCAACATATCAAACCTCTTTAGTATTTCAACTGCATACTTCTATTGGTTAAGGAAGATCTTCTTTGGGCTCTGCCAAACCTCAAGACCTAAAAAATAGTGCATTAGGCCTAGGTATTTCATCTCAAATTCTGCAGCGAGCTTCTTCTTACAATCAATGATGCATTTTTCTACTCCAGTTAAGAATAAGTCATCCACATACAACAACAATATAACTGGCTCATCATTCATAACCTTGAAGTAAAGGTTATAGTCAACTTTACTCTTGGTAAAGCCCAAGCTCATCAGGAAACTGTCAATTCTTCCATACCAAGCTCTAGGATCTTGCTTCAACTTCAACTTCAAACCCTTGGGGTTGTTCTATATACAATTATTCTTCAATGACACCATTCAAGAAGGTTGTTTTCACATCCATCTGGTGTAACTTCCACTTCATCTTAGCTGCAAGGGCTATGATGGTTCTGATAGAAGTGTATCTGGATACAAGAGCAAACATCTCTTCATAGTCAATGCCTTCCTTTTGAGAAAATCCACGAGCTGCAGACCTTTCTTTATATTTCTCAATACTTCCATCAACAACATGTTTTATCTTGTATAACCATTTGGAAGATACCACATCTTTTCTCTCCGGTCTGTGAACTATTTCCCATACATCATTCTTTATAATGGATTGGTATTCTTTTGCCATGGAATCTGCCCATCCTTTCTTCTGAATGGATTCTTCAAAGCAAGTAGGCTCCTTCTCTACGAGATCACACTTCAAAGCCATATAACTGGAAAATGGCTTAGGTTTCTTGACTTTTCTCATGGTTCCTTCTAGGGCACCATACTTCTCTCCATTTTAATTGGTTCCCTCACCCAAGCTGGATTTCTCCTGTGAGAGATCATCATTAGGGGAGGTTCTTGAGATTCTATCATGTCCTGATCTTCTAGAATCTCCTCATTAGGGGAAACTGTGACTTCCCTCACTGATTCTACAACTTTGGGAGCTATAATTTCTTCTTCATATACTTCTTCAAGCTGGCATCTCCTTGATTTCTTGAGTACCACATCTTCAACAAAGGTTACATCTCTACTAATCTCAATATGTTGGTAACTTGATATGTAAATTTTGAAGGCCTTAGATACCTCACAGTATCCAATAAATATTCCCTTCTTTCTTGAAGGGTCCAACTTGGTTCGCTTCTCTTTCAGAATGTGTACAAATACTGGACAACCAAATATTTTGAGATGGCTTACTTCTGGCTTCTTTCTGGAGAACATTTCATCGGGGGTTTTGAACCCAAGTGCACTATGGGATAATCTATTTTGTACATACACTATTGTTCTTGTTGTTTCTGTCCATAAATGCATTGGAAGATCTTGATCATGGATCATGGTCTTCACTTCTTCCATTATAGTTTTGTTCTTTCTTTTCGCTACACCATTTTGTTGATGATTATAGGGAGTGGTGAGCTCCCTCTTAATCTCAACATCTTTTCAAAATCTTACAAACTCTTTTGAGGTGTATTCTCCTCTATTATCTGACCTGCGTGTCTTGATTTTTCTTTCAGAGAGATTCTCTATCAAGGCTTTGAATTCCTTGAATTTCCCAAGCCCTTCCTCTTTTGATTTCAAGAAGTAAACCCAAGTCTTGCAAGAACAGTCATCAATAAATGATACATAGTATACATACCCACTAAGAGAGGCAGATGGAATTGGGCCACATACATTTGAGTAGATGATCTCCAAGACTCCTTATGCTTTACTATTGCTCTTCGGGAAATGATTCTTGATGTTCTTTCCTTGTGCACATCCCTTGCACACACATTCACGGTCAACCTTGAAATCTGGTAGACCTGTAACTGCCTTTCTCACGTATGCTAAGGCCTTGTATATGATGTGAGCTAGTCTTCTATGCCAAAGTTTGCACAGACTCCCAGTGGAGTGAATCAAGGCTGCATCTGAGTGACCTTTTAATTTATACAGACCACCTTCTTCTATTCCAATAACAATTGCATCTTCTATGGTTGTTCCTTTAGGCCACATGAGGACTTCACCATCTATTAATGCAACCCTGAAGCCTTTCTTATCTAAAGCTGAGATAGAAAGCAAATACTTTGTCAAACCTGGTACATATAGTACATCTTTCATCTTCATTGGGGTCCCTAAATCAATTTTGTAATTGGACTCTCCCACTCCTTTGATAGGGTACTGGTAATCATCTCCAAGTGTAAATTTTTGGGAAAAGTTATTTTCTGTAAGGCTAGAGAGAATGTTTCTCTGACCTGTCATGTGCTTGGAAGCACCACTATCTATGAGCCAAGTGTCCTCACTAAGTGGCACTGATCCCGAGAGGGCAGATATTAAGACATAGTCTTCAATCTTTTCTTTAATCATCTTTGTGCGTGGATCTTCATCTTCAATTGTATCGGCATGGTGCCTTTTGTTTCTCTTCTTGTATTCTTCTCTTCTAGCTTGACAATTCTTAGTAGTATGTCCCATCTTGTCACAATGGTAACATTGGTAGGATGATGAATCCTTTCTTCTTTGACCTTTCTGAAACTTCTGGAATCTCCTTAGAGGGTGAGATTATTTATGGATGAATCTATTTGGGGAGTTAGAATCCTTATGTAGATGGGTCTCCTTCTTGAAGTGAGACCTTATGTTTCTTCCTTTAGCATTAGCAACTAGGGTTTGATCTTCATCCCTTAATAGTATTGCTTCTCGATTAGCTACTCTTGCTTCTTCTTGAACACATTCTTCCCAAAGACTGTCAAATTGTAGTTTTTCCTTTCTGGCACAAATGGTTTGGATGAATGCATCCCAAGGTCTTGTGAGACCATTAAGAGATGTCATTATGAGTTCATATTCATCTAGTGTATCTCCAATTGCTTCCATTTGTTCCTTGAATTGAGAGATTCTAGAGAAATATTCATGAACTGTTTCTCCTTTTTGCATCTTTGTATTCTTGAGTTGAGTTCTCAAGTTGATCTTCCGATTAATGTTTCTTCCTTCATACAATCTAGTTAGGGAATCAAACATTTATTTTGGGGTATTCTTAGATGGCACTTGAGGGATCAAGTGATCTTTGATAGAGTCTGCAATGATTCTTTTAGCCCTAACCATGTCCTTCTTGTACTTGCTTTAGTTGTAGCATCTGCGGGTTCTGCTACATTTTCTTTGATGAATCTTGCAAGGTCATTCTCTTCAAGAATGAGTGAAATCCTATACTTCCAGGCACAAAAGATATCCACACCTTCTAACTTGTCAACAAGTTTGGTGCTTGCAAACATCTTGACATGGAGCTGGGAAAATGACCAAAAATTGAAAATGCTCAGAAATTAAATCTGAACTTACCAGGAGGTGCGCTTGGCTGAGGCGAGTATCCCAGTGTAGTCAATTTTATAAAAATACAACTTTTACCCCTTGAAATTGAGCTTGTGCAAATATGGACTGGTACTTCTGGCATTGGTTATGGTTTCTTGGTTTTTTGGTACCGGTGAAAACTAGGGTTTCACTTTCCGGGAGTTCTGTCCACTGAAAAGGTGCGCTCAAGCTGCCAATGAGTTCACTGGGCTAGGTCACACTTCCTTAGAAGTATTTAGGCTGAAATTCCTCTTCAACAAAAATCCCTAATTTTCTTGTACGACAACAATGACGATTTTTCTTATCCAGTGAAAGGTGCTCTCTTCAGCTTAGCTCTGATACCATGTTAATTTTAGATAAGCTATTAAGTTTCTTTTCAATTTACTAGACAATAATAGCATATGCAATATCACTGAGAGAAACAGAATCACAAGATACACAAAATTTATCCTAGGAAACCCTCATGGGGAAGAAAACCTAGCAAAAACTTCCTTAATATATATAGCCAATACAATGCCAAGACAATAAACGAAAACACTAGAGAATATCCAACACTGAGAAATGAACCTCTCTCTTCCTTCTTCTGGTAACTGACATCTGCAACTTCCTTCAAACTTGCACACTAGATGAGTGAGCTAAGTTGATGAGGTGATAGCCTCTCTTATTTATACTGGCTGGGAGGCGCCAGGGAGGTGTCTCTTCATCAAGCAGGGCCAACTTCTTCTCTTAGTGGCTAAAACCACTTTAATTAGGCATGGGGGCCGACTTCTTAATTAACAACATATAATTAGGGTTTGACCAATCCACAAAAGGGGATTTGGTCATTTACAAAGCCCAACATGATCAATCCACAAAAGGAGATTGATCTAATTAATAATAACTCAATAATAAATAGAATACTCTTTGCAGTTACAATAGTTCAACACTTTCATGTATACCTAGGGGACTTTCTATATAACCAAAGGTACATGGAAGTGAGCTTCCGTTTATAGGTGTTGTCTAATGCGGTACTACTCGAAGGGGTACCAACATGGGATACATAAGTTTCCAACCACGTGAAACAATTGTTTCAAGTAACCACACGAAACCAATTAAAAACGTAGACTGAACCACACACAAGTGAGACATAGCTCACAAAACTTAGATTAATGAGAGAAATCAATTACATTTATAGATTAGATCCCACTCCTATCAAAGTGGATTTGAAACCACCTTCAAACACAATCAGCGTGCTAATGAAACAAACTCTAAACAACATTCTAATTTTAATACATTCTAGAAGTTTCTTGATTATTCTAACATCCCCCTTTAATGGAGAAACAGATTTTCTACGACACCTAACTTGCTTCTAAAAATTTCAAACTTGAGTTTACCAAGAGGTTTGGTAAATATATCAGCCACATTACATTGGTATTACAAAATATCAAACCAATTTCGTTTGATTCAATCTTCTCTATCACAAAGTGATGTTGTAGCTCGATATGTTTTGATCTTGCACGATACATTGGATTGTGTGACAATTTGATAACACTTTGATCGTCACAGTTGATGCACGTTGGACCATTTTTCTCCTCTTCGACATCTGCAAGAATTCTCCGCAACCAAACAACTTCACAGGTGGCATTAGTCAAGGCTTTATACTCAGATTATGTTAACGACAAAGAAACAATAGGATGCTTCTTGCTACTCCACGATACAACCCCCGATCCTATATGAAATTCATAGCCTAAGGTAGATCTTCTATCATCAGGATTTCTTGCCCAATCTGAATCAGAAAAACCTGTTAGATCAACATCAAATTCATCAGTATACATAATACCAAAATGTATTGTTCCTTTCAAGTAACAAAGTACTTTCTTTGCAACTTTCCAGTGACTCTCTGAAGGCTTAGCCATGAACCGACTAAGGATGCTAACTGAGTATGCAATGCATGTTCTCGTAGTGGTGAGGTAGTTCAGACTTCCCACCAACTGACGATATAATGTACCATTTGCCTCTTTAGTTCCATATTCACTATATAACTTTTCATTCTGTTCTAAGGGAGTTGACATAGATTTACATTCACTCATATTGAACTTTCTAAGTATTTATTTTGTATATTTATTTTGAGTGATCAATGTTTTACCAGGATCTCTCCAAACCTCAATTCCTACAAAACAATGCAATTCTCCAAGATCTTTCATTTCAAATTCTTGAGACAACTGTATTGTAATCTATTCAACTAACTTGCATGCACTGCTTGTAATAATGAGATCATCCACATATAAATATATTAAAGCAACAATTCCTTTTTCATCTTTCTTAACATACATATTAGGATCATTTTTTCTTTTCACAAACCCATTCTGATAAAAGAAGGTATCTATCTTTACATACCATGATCTTGATGCTCGTTTCAAACCATATAATGCTTTCCTTAACCTACAGACTAGATGCTCCTGTCCCTGCTTGACAAACCCTTCAGGTTGAACCAAATAAACCTCTTCTTTTAAAACACCATTCAGAAAAGCAGATTTGACATCTAATCGATGTATTTTCCAATTATGTTTTGTAGCTAAGGCACTCAATACTCTAATTTTATTCAATTTAGCTACTGGTGCAAAAGTATCTTCGTAATCAATTCCCTCCTTTTGTGAATATCCTTTTGCAACTAATCTTTCCTTATATTTATCAATGCTACCATTTGCTTCCAATAGGGACTTTGTTTTTAGGCAGTTCAACTAATTCCCATGTTTGATTTTTCATAAGGGAGTCATATTCATCATTCATAGCATTTCTCCACTCTTCATGTTCTTTAGCTTGATCATAGTTTACAGGTTCTACAACATTCATTACATGAGACATCAATGCATAATATTTATACCTTATAGGTGGCTGAGTTTGTCGTGATGACCTCCTTCGTCCTTCACTGCTTTCATCTTGTCTCCTGCTCTGTAGTGACTTTTCTCCACTTGATGTATCCTGACTGCTTGAAGTGTCCATACTTCTTTCACTTCGTTCTCGAACCTGTACATGTTCCTGTTCCTGTTTAACCATAACATGGATTTTGACATGTGCATCACTATCATTATGCCAAGCATCTGCATCTTTCATTGTATCAACTCCATCTGCATTCTCATGAAACATTACATCTCTACTTGCAAACAATTTATGTGAACTGGGATCAAACAATTTGTACGCTTTTTGATCAGTACAATACCCAATAAAAACACACTTGATTGACTTTGCATCAAGTTTTCTTCTCTCATCCTTTGGAATATGTGCAAAGGCAGAGGATCCAAATACTCTTAAATGACTCACATCAGGTTTATAACCATAAAGAATCTCAGAAGGAGTTTGGAAATCTAATTTCTTAGTTGGACTTCGATTCTTTAAATAAACAACAATATTAACGACTTCTGCCCAAAAACCATTAGAAATGTTTTTACCTTGAAGCATACCGCGAGCACACTCCACCAATGTTCTGTTCCTTCTCTCAACAACCCTATTTTGCTGAGGTGTATGAGGTACTGTAAATTGTTGTTGGATCCCATGAAATTTACAATAACTTTTAAATGCACCTGATGTATATTCACCACCGTCATCAGATCTGAGAACTTTAATACATTTGCCTGTCTGTTTTTCAGTCATAGTTCTGAATTCTTCAAAGTACTCAAATACATCGCTTTTTCTCCTTATGAAATAGACCCATGTATATCTAGATCTATCATCAACAAAAATAAGAAAGTAGGAAGCACCACCAAGTGACCTAGTCTGCATAGGTCTGCATACATCAATATGAATTAATTCAAGTATATCTATTTGTCTTTTCTCTGTATGAATGGGAAACTCCTCTCTATGTTGCTTTCCAAGTGCACACACTTCACAGGAAGACCTTCTATCATTGTTTTTCTTTGCAACAACATCAAATCATTGTAATTTAGGTGCCCATACCTGTGGTGCAACTCTTCTATTGACATTGTTGTGGATGTTAATGCAACATGAAGGTTCATTGTCACATCCAACTTATACAATTTACCAACCCTGGTACCTATGGAATCAACCCTTTAGTGATCCTGGATATCTTTTACAACACACCTCAACTTACCAAATTCCACTGTTAGATTATTATCAGTGATAGTTGAAACATATATCAAATTCTTTTTAATACCAGGAATATACATCACATTATAAATCTGTCTCAATTGTCCACTAGGTAAGTTCATACTTATTACTCCATAGCCTTGGACTTTATGTGATCTGTTATCTCCTAAGTAAATGTGTGTGCCATCAATTTTCTCATAATATTCATCATACCATTCTTTATTACAGGTCATATGAGTTGATGCACCAAAATCTATGAACCATGCATTCTCATCATCAATTTTAACAGACAACGCAGCTTCAGAAATAAACAACCTAAGATTTTTAAATCCATCATTGATTGAAGTATCTTTATGCACAAAATTTCCATTATGCCTTTTATATCTCTGATTTGATTCATGATTCTTTCTTCTATAGCAATCTTTAGCAAGATGTCCAGGTTTTCCACAATATTCACATTCAATATTTCTCTTAACATGAGAATCGGGATGTGTCATACCTTTTTGCTTTGCGTTGTCTGGCTAAGAGTGTTGAAATCAAGACTTTATAATCTTGCACTAAACCCTTCAAAGCAATTGTTACTAAATCACTACTGGAAACCTTTTCACTGATGTCACCAAGCTTATCACTTAAATATTTAATTCTGGATACAAAATTACTTATGCTTTCACTGGATTCCATTTTGATAGATAATAGCTTAGTTTTTAAAAATAAGATCCGGTTTGCATTAGAGGTTTCGTACAAACCTTTGAGAGCTTCCCACGTCTCTTTGGAAGTTTTATAGTCTCTTATATGAGGAATGTTGTTTTCCTTTACGGACATATGCACAAACACTTTCTCTTTCATCTCTTGTCTATCCCAATCTGGAATCGAGGCAACGACAATGGGTTTGGGCTCATCTCCTTTGACAATCATCCATAGGCTACATGCCTCTAAAATGGTGGCTAGCTTAAACTTCCAGTTTACATAATTCTCGGCATCAAGTTTAGTGGACTCATTTAAATAAGAATCAACAAGAGGGTTTTCCATCTTCTACAACAAATAATTCAATGATTATTCACCAATTAAGAAAAAATGGTGTTTCTAGATTTTACCTCCCACAGAGGCTCAAACTTAGCACGCCCAAATAATGAAGTTGCAAATGAGGATAGGTGAGAAACCTACTGCAAATGATGCTGCAACGCAACAAACAAACACACATCAACATTGTTCCTCAGTAGATGACTCACACACAAAGACAATGACAACACAACATATACAACACATGTACACAATGAGTTGAGCAAGAAACACTCAACACCTGTACGCAATGAGCTGAGCAAGAAACACTCAACACATGTACGCACCCAACTAACACTCCACACAATCGGTCGACATCAGATAACAACGAATAAATCCAGCTGAAGAGGTATTGTAGCGACAACTCCTCGATTAATAAGCACATAGATAGTACTCCACCAATACGTAACAATATAGAACACTCCAGCAATACGAAAATTGACAAATTGTGGTTGCTATGGTTGCTCAGACTCAACACGTAGAATGCAGATCGTAGTTTTCTCCAGGGAACAATGAATCTTCCAGCTTGTAGAAAACATACAACTGAATCGTGCTGATAACACTCCTGCACTCCAAGCAGAGAGAATACCAAGAGAACACTCTTGCACTTGAGGGAGATTGCATGCAACTCCACGCAGAGGAAGATCGCACGAGCAAGATATTCCTCGTATTTCTTACGTGTAGTCTTCCCCAACAACATATTTACCCATTGAACAACATATCTTATGTTATTTAAAGATGTCGCAACACGTCTCTAAAAAAGTTTAAAAATGAGCTTGCCATGGGAAAAGCTCTTAAAATCACTAGAAAATAACTTGTGCAAAACCCTAACTTCCACAAGCTATATATCATAAAATGTAGTGATTCAAAATCTAATTTTTTTTCCACATGTACTTCACTATGTCAAATTAGGATTCTGAAAATTTTAGAGAATGAAACTTCATTGAAAAAACTTTACAACGAAAATGCCAAGATAATTGATTTCAGGATTAGTCACAAACCTTGTCTTCCATGGAATATATCTATGAAATTATAGCGAACCAAAACCTTCAATTTTGACCACATGTACTATGAAATTTCTCCTCGGTCTCCACAAAATTTCACTATCTAAAACTTCCTAGAAAAAAAGTTATACTCAAAAAACCAAGATGACTACTTTAAAGTTGAATTTAGGAAGAGTCAAAAACCCTATCTTCCATAGAATATATCTCCGAAAGTATAACGACCCAGAACCTAAACATTTTACCATGGGTATTTTCATATTTTTCCTAAGTAACTTCTAAATTTGTTGTGAGGAGCATCCCAGAAACAAAAAGTTATATTGGAAATTCCAAGATGGATCGTTTGAAGAAACAAAACCCTATGATCAATGCTCTGATACCAAATGTTACAATCTAATGCCTTAAAAATGATAAAAATTATGAGGGGGAAACCTACTTTTACAATATGTCCAATTCATAAGATAAGATGAGATATGATGATCCTAAGACTAAGTCTTCTTGGTATATATATAGGAGACAAAGGGTACAATTATAATGAAAGGGTACACTGAAGGGTACTAGCCTACATACAAATATAGCACTAGAAATGTAATAATTGATTATATAGGGATTAATAATGGGTTTTATATATAACATATGGCTTTGTCTAGGAATAAACAATTGTTTCATGACTCTCGATTACCAAATATTGGGTTGTATAGATAATATGTTATGAAAGTAGATAATGTGAAGAAACAACTACAACAATTATTGGAGCAAGTAATAATTCGACCAAGCACCTCACCTTGTGGGTTACCTATCATCATAGTACCCATAAAGAATGGGACTTGGTGAATCTGTATCGACTATAAAGATTTGAACAATATCACACTCAAGAATAAGTACCCTCTACCTGGGATCAATGATTTGTTAGATAAGTTGTAGCATGCCAAGTAATTTACCATATTGGATCTCAAATTGAGATACCACCAGGTACATGTTAAATAAGAAGACATTCAGAAGACTGCCTTCAAGACAAGGCAAGTATATATGAATCACTAGCCATGCCTTTTGCTTTGTGTAATGCATCGACTACATTTATGAAATTGATGAATGATGTATTGTGTTCCTATTTAGATTAATTTGTAATAATGTATTTGGATGAAATATTGGTTTATAGCTCTATCTGGGAAGAGCACATCTCACATCTCATGTAGGTGTTATAAACTCTTAAAAAGCATCGACTATTGGCTAACCTTAAGAAATGTGAGCTTTCTTAACAATAATTAGTGTATTTGGGGTACGTGATTGGTGGAGGGGAACTAAAGATAGATCTCACGAAGATTAAAGCCATCATCAAGTGGCCAGTTAGGAGCTTTGTTGGGGCAACATAATACCTACAAAATTTTATAACATCTTGTTTATTGGTAGCTACACCATTCCATGCCATAAAAACTCATGACAAGAGTTTCTAGTGGAGAAAGATTCAATGGAAAAATTTCGATGAGGTAAAACACAAGATTAGTCAAGCACCGGTTCTTGCATTGCCTAACTTGTAGAAGCCTTTCAAATTGGAGATGTATGCAACTGGCTATGCTTTGGGAGTGGTCTTAATGTATAGGGGTAAGCTAATATGCTATCATTGGAAAATGTTTCATGAGGTAGCATTGAACTACCCTATATATGATAAGGAACTCTATGCCCTAGTTAAAGTTGTCAAGAAGTGGGAGCATTGTTTTATGGGCAAGGAGACCATTATCCACACCGATCACCAACCACTATAGTATTTAAACGCCCAAAGTAAGCTTCAAAAAACCAAACACTACAAGTGGACATGGTTTTTGTAGCAGTTTCACCTAATCATCAAATATAATAAGGGAAGCACTAATAAGTTGGCAGACATGCTTTCCAAGCCACCCACATGCATGATTATAACTTTGGGAACTATTATACACATGGATCCTTTTACCCTTGATGCACACAAAGAGGAATACATTGAATATGAGGACTTTAAAGAGGTGTTTTGGATACTATAGGGCCAAATTCGTGTAGAAGAAGGTGACGATAAGGCTGACTATCATCTCCAAAATGGGTTGCTCTGCAAGCTAGACAAGCTCTATGTCCACAAAGGTGAAGCATTGCATCTTGATAGAGAGACTCGCACCTCTTAGGTTGCAAGAAATTTTGGTGTTAGGAAGATAGTTTCCAACTTACAAAGGTATGTGTATTGGCCCGAAATGCATGAAGATGTAGCTTAGTGTATTAGAGGATGCATGTTTTATTGTACCAACAAGCCCAATAATAGAAAACGAGGTTGATGCCATCCCTTACATGTATCCACTTGACCTTGAGAAATCGTTTCCATGGATTTTGTGGATGATTTTCTAACAATGAAGAAGGGAAATTATCTACTTGACCATGAGAAAGCATTTCCATGGATTTTGTGGGTGGTTTGCCAACAACCAGGAAGGGACACGACTGCCTATTTGTGGTAGTTAACAAGTGCAACAAGATGTGCATTCTCATGCCTTGTAAAAATACCATCAAAGGACAAGAAACAACAAACATGTTCTTTGAATAGGCCTGGGTGCACTTTGGGATACCAAGGAGCATCATCTCAGACATGGATACCAGATTTCTTAGTGCCTTTTGGACTACACTTTGGGAGAAGATGGACACCAAATTGAAGAGATATACAACCTTCAATCCACAGATAGATGGGTAGATAGAATTAGTCAACATGACTTTTGTTCAACTTTTGAGAGGTTACAATCATAAGCATCCAAAGCCATGGGAGGAAAATCTAATCTATATTCAACACTCTTATAACATAGTGGTCCATACTTCTACTGGTAACTCACCTTTTGAAGATTGTTTTGGCTATTTGTCACCTTCACCCTTGGATGTTGTATATGGACAACAAAGGAAAGACAGCTAGGAGAAGCATTGAAAGCAAATAAATTTGTTAAAAATATTAGGTAGATCTATTGCAAGTACATGAAACATTGATGAAATCACAAGAAAGGTACAAGGTGCGACGTGATCAACACAGAACTAAGAAAACATTTAAGGTGAGAGACAAAATTTCGTTGGAAATGAACAAATAAAGTTTACGTTTTAGTAAGAATATAAAGGTTCCGTAGTATGGTCCTTTTGAGGTTTTGGAGAAGGTGGGCGATAATTCCCATAGACTCACTCTACCCCCATATATGCACACTTACTTAGTAGTGAATGTGGAAAATCTGAAACTCTATGAGCCTTCCATGTTGGATCATAAAACTAGGGAGTAGGTCTTGCCTGTCATAGAGGACTTAGCACTAGAAGCTCATGCATAGTTTGTAGAAGATACAATTTTGTAGAAGAAGTCTAGAGCTACTAAACAAGGGTAGCATGACCTTTGGCAGATCAAGTTGAAAGGACAACTTCCAGGCAAGGAAAAATGGTACTCTAGGGAGAAGGTAAAGGAAACTTTTCCTCACCTCATTTAGTAAAAGATTTTTGGGACCAGAATCCTCCTTAAATAGGGAGGTATGATTCATAATGGATTATTATCTAATTTGTCATATGTCTTGGTACTTTATGGGTGGAAAAAATTAGAGGAATTGGCTTGCAGGGCCCATTTTAGTGGTAGGTCCCAATTTGGAGATTTGGTGTTTGAAACCTTCTATAGCCATTTTCAGGCATCAAATGACACTTTTTGGGGTCAAAACTTTGATAGCATAGCTTCCATCCCCTTGATGTTGTTGTACACTCTGAGACCTTTCCAACGACATGAAAATCACCTCAATCAAACCTCATATACAAAAGTTATGCATCTCGAAAGTTGACCTATCTTGTTGTCCACCATGGTATCGAGTGGATGCCACGTCAACTCCCATTACTCACATAATCTGGGGCTAGTCACATGTGGACTTTCAAGAGGATTCTAGAAGATCCAAAATGATAACACTCATTGAGGCTTGAGGCATGTAAAAACCCTAACCCTAGATGGACTATCAGACTATGTTAAATACTAGGCCACTAGAAGGAGAGGGGTTCGATTATTTTAGCATAGTTGAGCATAACATATAAGAGTGGGATTTGAGAGCATAACAAAGGAGAAAGAAGATTATGTAGCATCCATTTAGGCTATAATGTTAAGGGCAACTCCATAGTGAGTGCCCCTTTTGTTGTAGTTTCATTTCATAACTAAAGAAAAGAGAACAAAGCATATGCGTCATCTTTTAGCTAGGTTTTCTCCCATTTCAGGTTTCCCAGGGTACATCTTGTGTTCATTTGTGTGGATGGTATGTTCATTTGCTTATTCTTTCATTTTCGTATTTCAATTATTTTCATAAATTTGAGCAATAAGTTAGTGATAATAAATCTAAGATCTAACGAAATAAACCTACACAATAAAAGTTTTCAGAATAATACAAGAGTTATTGTGACGAGCTATTCCAATGGAATATCCATGAAAATTTACATATCAATAATAGTTTTGGAGTCTCCTATCACTATAATTGATTGAGATTTTGGCTACTTCTTGTCCTTTCCACAGAGCATAACATTTTTCTCTATTTTTGGAACTAATACCAAGTCCCCAAGCATAATAGATTCTAGTTTTCCCAATAAAATTTCAGTACTCTACTATCTACCACCCAATAAACATACAACTTTTCAATTCTTACCCATTTTGGCATAGATAGGTTTTTGCATCAAGGGCCAATCATTGGTGGTTTCAACCTATTGGTAGTATCCTTAAGATACCTAGTATCCCTTGTTCTCCATCATTGTTGAGGCTAGGAAGAGGTCCGTGGTATAAAGTATCACCTAGACTTAGAACCATAGATGACTCCATGATACTATAACCTAGTTATAGTTTAACCTCATGTCAAGGAGGTACACTACAAATTATTATTTTTTTCCAAAGAAAAAGGCATGATTTCTATTCATAATATGAATTGAAATTTCATTCTTCACATGCATCTTGTACTTGCATACAAAAGGGACTTCTGATTTATCCCTAACTTCACCAGAAGAGAAAATGGTCCAAAAGCTAAAACCACTACATATTCCCATTTTCTACCTATTACCAAAAGTTGATAAATAAATTCTCTATGTGGGTTTTGACTTTTCAACATCTAGTTAAATACATATAATAAAATCAACAAAAAAGGTGCATTGCACCTTAAAACATTAAAAAAAAAACAATACCATAAGTTTATACTCAATACAATGACTCAAATAGATTGCATAAAAATTTCCCTTTGAATTTCTCCAAAAATATAAATCCATTTTACATCATTTTCCCCTTAGGTAGCTCAAACTAACAATAGAAAACACATATGAACTTCCTCTGAGCTCCTCAAGGATCAAAATACCTTCTACCCTCAACCTATTAGACAACATCCTTGGACAAAGCATCTTCTTCTTTGTTCAACTCTCTATAGATACGAGTGAAAGATACTTCGTCAAAAGTGTTTACAACCAAATTCCATTGATCCCCATAAGACCTTAAGAAAACATTTGATAGGTGGACGTTTCCATTCATCCAATGAATAACCAAACTTGAATCTAAAAAAAAGTTGAATTCTATTTCTAAAAGGCATCGAAATCCATAAATCCAACATACTTGTTAGAACCATTTTTCAAGCCTACTTTGAACCTCACATAATAATCATAAAAAATATATAAAACCCCCCTACTCCACTAAAACCTAAAGGACACATCAAAGAAACCCCACCCTTTTGATTTATCAATACCCAGGGTTCCAAACCACATAGTCATTTTTTGAAATGACATACTTAATACTTTTTTTCCAACAACAAATTTCTCGTTATATTATATTATATAACTGTGCTCAAGGATGAAAATACATCCAAGACCACTCAAGACCAGTGATAAAATAATATGAAACCAACACGCGAGATGATGCATAGAGGCAAGAAGCCCTAGACCCAAAGCTGTCCCCAAAATAAAGACCAGCCCCAATATTCATCCCAGAGTCATCAACTAAGACTACTGAAAGACAAAAAAGACAAAAAAAGGTTAAAAAACTTTCTCCAATACGAAGCTAAAAGAGGTTTAAGAACAAGGTGGGGCCCTCATTTCCACCTTCCCAATGATTGTAAGTTATCTTTCCTTCTTGCATCAGAAGTGCCTGCGTGGATAATAGATCTGGTTCCTTGTTATAATCTCTGTAAATGTGAGAAAAGTTGATCATGCTGAATGTTTTACTAAGGTCTCTAATTCTATCCTTCCAACAATCTAGAGAGATAACTTGTAATTTCCCTTTGTTGTTTAACTAGTCGATGACAATTCTTGAATCTCCGAAAACTTGTAATTCTGTCATATATAACCGAGATGCCAGAATTAGAGTTTCCCAGATACCCAATAGTTATGCCCTAGTGTTAGTACCTGGTCCACAGTTGAAAGTCCATTTATATGTTGTATGATCATTTATCCTTAGCACCCCTCCAACA